>JAIUZE010006680.1:0-19587 GCA_022085475.1 Heliosperma pusillum
AAGTGTTGACAAACGATTTTGTCTGAATTGAAATAAACCGTACTTGAGATGGAGAGCGAAGAGGATATTCTAGAAGTTATATAATTTAGGACGGATTTGAAAAGAAATGAAGGTTGTTGTGACGATTTTGCTCAAGAACGACGAAGAACGATGAAGAACGATTAAGAACACCAAGAACGATTTTGATTATATTAAAGAAAGTATTAAAAAGGTATTAAGTTGATTTAGTGTAAAATGAAAAGATAAGTGGTGTGTAATGGATGGGTGGGCCGTGTAGATATAGAGGAATTTATGAGTCGGGTTTTGAAATTGTTGTTACGGGATTGACTCGGGTTTAATAATTATACTATGCTAATTTGATTAGATATAATTATATATTAAGTTAATTAAACCAAATATCTAGATATTATGTTATTGTAATGAAAAGAAAGAAAATATCAAGCTTAAGAGAGGAGAGGAGCCGTGTGGTTTGGTGAGAAATCGGGTCTGTTTTGTAAACGATTTGCGTAATTTAAGTTAACGGATCGATAAAGTTATAAATATCTTAGATATTATTATTAGTTTAATCATATTAATTTAAAATATCCAAAGTGAGTGGAAAAAGGTGACATGGGCGTGTGACTCATGCCAAAGTCGAGTTTCGGGTTTGTTTCGGGATTTAAGATGACTCGGGAAAAGTTAAATGACGTTCGGGTTAAAACCGTAAAAGTTATTCTTTAATTCCGAATAAATTCAAAATAATTATATTAAATTATCTTAAATTCAAATAAATCTTAATAAAAATAAAATAAATTTATTATTTTTAAAAATAAAATTTCGGTCTTTAAATTTACGAGGTGAGTCGGGAAAAGTCAACGAAAGTCAAAGTCGACTTAAAAGTCAAGAAAAGTCAAAGATGACTTAAAAGTCAAGAAAAGTAAATGACGACTTAAAAAGTCAAGAAAAGTCAAAGGCGACTTAAAAGTCAAGAAAAGTCAAAGATGACTTAAAAACGGGATTCTCATGGAATCTACCAGAAATTCCAAATACGAACTCGGAATTTCCAAATACGACTCGAAACAATAAATTCTATTTTAAAACTTAAGTTTGCTGAAAAGTATCCGTAAAATATTTTCACTAGAAAAATAGGGTACTTTTCGGGTTGTTACATTTATAATACAAAAATCTAATTAATTAGGTTAAAGTTTAGGAAAAAATGAAAAAGTCGTCGAAAAACTAGGTTGCTCGATCGAGCAAGGGTATGTTTCTAGATCGAGCAACCTTCAGCCCGACTCGATCGAGCAAGGCTCTATGCTTGGTCGAGCATCCCTTCTTTTCGCCCGTTTCTTCGATTTTCTTCATTTATTCTCTTTCGTTCTCGATTCACGTGCCTAACCTTCCACGATCCGACTCCGCCATGCTCCATATCTGCTCAATAAGCTCCAAATGCATCCAATCTGCATTAAAACATAATAGAAGCGGCAAAATCTATATTCTAGCTAAAATAACATAGAAATAAGAAAGGAAAGACGGTAAATCGAGTTATATGTGTCTAAGGGAAGCATAAAATATGTATATAAATAATGATCATCAACTGCGGTCACGGTGTTTGGAGATACTTTATATGGAGCGGTATCGGGATACTGGCTTTGTAGGTCACTCTTCATGGTCCCACCATGGAAGAGACAGTGCACGTGTTATGACCTGAGTTTGGGGGTTACCTGATGCGGTAGGGCCCAATGTGTCTACGACATGCCCTGGACACGACGGTGTGCTAGTTGATAGCACCGCGATTGTTGGTTTGGTACGCTATCTGATGGCACCGGGGTGCACTTCCTAACGGCACCGGGTATAGTTTGATAATTGTATAACAATTGCACTGATGTTGATTATGTATATGTTAACTGACCCTGTTTTGGAATTGTTTTTAACCCCTACCGTGATCCATTCGATATTTTCGGCGAATTGTGAGTAGTTGACTAACATGCGGTATTGTTGATATGATGAGAATTTAGAACTATGCCGCTGGCTTTTGAGATAATCGATTTGATATGCACTATCTCGGGAAATAGAGGCCCGTAGCCCTCGGTCTCACTCGGAAGGCCTAGCTAAAGGCTCCCGGGCAAGGCGGGGTGTTACAAAGAATACCATGTATCATGCTCAGACCAAGATGTTGGATGTCATTGGTTACGAAATCTGATTGCGCAGAAGCAATTAAAGATTAACAAACTTTAGATCGGTAAGAATAGTGTAGATATGTTGACAAAGGGTGTTCCAGGAACAAGTTATGGTTTGTCGTAAGCTTGTGAATTAGAATTTCAAATTACCGTGGATATTGTGAATTTACCCAAGATAGATTGGAGAGGGAGATTGTTATGAAACAAAAATGGAGAGTGAGGCGTGGACGAAGTCACGTGCAAAAACACTTAATCATAACCCATTATAGCTGGATTAAGAAAAGACATTATTAGTTCATACCTTATAAGATTAATAATGATCGGGTTTGAAGGCAAATTTATACAATGAGTTTCTCTTAAAATGACAGTTTGTCTTAAAATGAAAGCGTATCAAATATACCAAGGTTGTGCAAACAACATTAAAATATACTCTTTTCGCCCGACCATTTGTTTACCTATTCTATTTTTTGTCTCTCGATTTTTTTTTAATCTTTTTATAATAGGACTGTGTCTGATGAGTGATTTGATTTTCAATACCATTATTATTCACTTGTCATTCAATAACAATAATTACAAATGATCTCTTGCTATTTACTTAGTCTTATGTCAAACGTAAAAGTTACAAATAACAGAAACGAAAGAAATATATTTGTGTACATCATAATTTATTGGACAATTATAATTATGAATTCATAAATTATAGAGGCCACTGTCACGCCTATTTTTGTACAATAAGGAATAAATTTATTTGTTATTAAAAGTCAGTATTTCAAAATTACAAACATATCTATTACAAATTTACAGTCATCGCAACGTATTAAATTACCCATTATAAAGACTTTAAATCAAATAAGTAATACAAATGACAACAAAATAATCACTCATTTACAAATTCAATCATTTTTTTGACATTTATATTCTAACAAAACCGTTTATTCATATAAATTAATTAATAGTCAAATTATTACAAGCAACAACATAAATAAGATGAGTAACAACCACAACATATTCGATCATTTAATAGTTCAATCATTTTTACAATAATCACCCCTTAATATAAAAGCTGAGTTTTTTCCTGCCTTCCTATTGGATGGATTTTCCCCCTTTTTCTAGGCAAGTGGGACCCATACGATTCAATAACATTTATTTACTTTCTCTCCTACTCATACCAACTATCCTACTTTCATTAGTGTATATATATATAATATAATTATATAATATGATAACCTATTATATGATATTATAAGTCCATCAATTTAATATATATACTAAACAAAAAAACAGTAACATAATAAACATAAATGTTAAGTATCCAGTAATTTGAATAAATACAATTTACTTCCAATTAACAAAAAAATAACAGGGAAAAAGAAAGTAATTTGATCATAAATTTATAATAGCCAATTATTTATTTAAAATAAAAATTTATCATAAGAATTAGTAAAATAAAAAGACTTAATGAAAAATAGAAATAAATTATTCATACTAAAAATATGAATATAAGAAACGTAAAAAAAAAGGAAGAAGAGAAATGCTTAAGAGATAGAAATCGATCAAAAATAAAAATATGTGTAGAAAAAAAAAATTCATGGATAGCTATCAACATTAATAAGGATAAATATAATAATATAATATCATCAAACATCAAAATTAGATGGGGTACTTAAACTTTGCCATACTCCGTATAAGTGTATAACCCATTAAAAATCGTTCGAAAAAGAATAAACTGAAATTGATAGTTTAAGTTGAACCAAGTTGGACTAAGGGAGTACAGAAAGAGTCGATTGTGGACATGTGGCGGATAGTAACCGTGTGGCGGATAGTCATTTGTGGCGGATGAATGGCTGCTCATCAACCTCAATGAACTTATGGGTTAATGAAGCAATTTTTTTGTTGGGCTACATGAATTGAACCAGCTTACACAGAGTATTTAATTGTATGATAAGCCGTATAACATTATACGGAGTATTACATTACTACCATCACAAATTCTTAGTGAAAAATAAGTATCCGTCTTAACTTTAAGCTAAGGCAGGTCAAATAACGTCATTTGCATATATATAATAACATATCGCAAGCTATTTGAGCCGTTTACTTAAGACGACGGATAAATCCATACTAAGAGATAAGACTTAATTACCTACACCTAACATAGCCTATGATACGTTTTTGTTTAACAATTCCAATTTGTATGACATTGATTCTATCTATTTTATATGAGTAATGTTTATATTAAAAATTTTAAAGGTATACCTATTTGATTTTGATTTTGGCATAAAGAACAATGTGACAGAAGGGGACCATTTCTTGATATTATTATTGGGTGATAAGAAGAGAATGATTTATGTTGATGATCAAATTACTTATAACAAACTTTCTTACTATAATAAGATAAACAAACAAATAAAACATCCTAAAGTGAAATAGGTAAACAAATAGCCGAGACAAATGGAAATATTTTTGCTTTTTAATTTTTTTTATTAAGTTATATTTAATTGAAAGTAAACAAACAGCTGCAAAAGATGAATTAAATTTTAAGATATACGGCCTATATTTTTATCCAAATTAGGTCATCCTACGCCTTTACATAGTCAACATGTTGATAGGGTTTGTATATACCCTTAACAGAATATGTAGATATTTATATCTTATTACAAAGTATATCATATATATTTCAACATATGTCTATGTAATCAAAGTAACATCTTGGAAACTGTGTAAAGGCAAATAGGAAGAAAAACTGTGAATGGGAAGGAATAACATAATAATGACTTAAAAAAATATAAAAGAGGAAAGATTCTAAACTATGAAGTATACAATTGAAAACGGGTCGAATATAGAATACTTCTCATGACTTAACATTGCCCCCTTCATATTTTGTATAGAATCATAAAATCATAAAAGTATTTATTAAGAGTAAAAAATTGTTCGCATTTATTTAAAATGAGCAATTTTAACTCATGATTAATCAAAAGTCAAAACATAATCACTTTTTAATCATTTTTTTTTTATAAAAGTCAAATATCTTAAATACGACTTTAATCCAAATTTACTCATTATTTTTTACATGTTTTTTTAATAACAAAATTGTTATAAATAAATATAAAATAAGAGTAATATACCTAGAGAAAGAGAGTAAAGCGAAGATAGGTTGTAGTTATAAGAAAAATATTTATCATTATTTGTCAATTTGGTCATTTATTAAATTCCTATCATTATTTGAAAAAATATTTATCATTATTTGCTTTTTTATTTATTTAAATAGGACCCCCATGTTCTTCATACATATTTAATTACTCTCTCTTACTTTCTACTATCTTTTCTTCTTTCTTCAACTAATCAAAATACATAAAATTAAAACCTCATATATAAAAATACATAAAATTAAAACCTCATATATGAAACTGATAATTTGCTAAAATATTAAAAATAAATAAGGAACATGTAAAAGTAGATTAAAAAATTATAAATATTTACCCCACCTGTAAATAAAAACAATTTTCAAGTCTTAAATTACAAAAAATTAATAGAAAGTTTTTGCAATCTTAAGACGCCAAAAAATTAAAAATGCATATATAAACCGAAAAAGTTAACGAAGGACAAAAATCGAAGTAATAAAAATCAGATGTGTTTGGTTGAAATTAGTACAACAAACTCAACTGATTAATATTAAATATAGACTATAGAGAATATAAGTAACTACGTTTTTAGGCTTTTAGCTGAATAACATTCTTTGGATCGTACTCCGTATTTCTAACCTGGAACAAGGGGACCGACCTAATACACAAACTAATAAAAATATTATAATGGAATTTAAATGTAAATGGCCACCCATATATGTGTAATCTTTATAAATGGGTATTTTTTTATGTGAGTTTACGCCAATTATTTCCACGTTTAGCATACTTAATACACGTTTTTTAATTTTAAACTATTTAGTTCATGTCTCCAATAATAGCGCATGCAATTATGATAATACGACACATGCACGGGTTTAAAACTAGTCTTATTATAATACGGAGTATTGTTTAATTAAAAGTTAAGCTGCCTAGAAAATGTCAATATTTTTGTTCCAAGTAATCCATAAGATGGTACAGTAGGTCTTGCTTAAGACGGGTCAGATCTTACAACGAGTATTTTGTAAGAGGAAATGGGTAGAGGGGACAAGGTGGGTTCCCCCCATGTGCTCTCCACTCACCCTTAATGGGTATTTTGTGAGAGAATATGGTATCCGTCTTAAGCTTAAGACGGATACCTCCGTCTGAAATAAGAATTTGTAAAAATGGTACTTGTTATGTTCTAAGATTTAAGACAAATAATCCGGTTTTAAGCAAGACTTATTGCGTACCATATTATGAATTCAATCATCATTTAGTTTTTTTTTCATTAAACTTTACAACCAATGGAAAGTATGGCGTTAGAAACGGAGCAGACACAATAAAAGACACGATACAAAAGGGCAAAACCGTCATTTGAACACCACTAAAACACCTCTCCTCTCTCCCTTTAATATATCACCTCCATAACACATTAACACCACAACAACAACATTAACATTCTTCCTCCAACACAAACACAAACACTCTGATAATCTCCTCAACTCGCCTGAGTCAACTCGCTCCAATGGCGTCCGAGCTAATATTCCGAGGCGGACACGAATCCCAATACAAATCCGACTCATACTCACCCAAACCCGACAAACCATTCCTCCTAACAACCTTCACCCGACCCA
Source organism: Heliosperma pusillum (assembly GCA_022085475.1). Lineage (NCBI taxonomy): Eukaryota > Viridiplantae > Streptophyta > Magnoliopsida > Caryophyllales > Caryophyllaceae > Heliosperma > Heliosperma pusillum. The sequence continues at coordinate 6,889 of JAIUZE010006680.1, forward strand.
TACACTACCTCTTACGCGAACAACGCCTCGTCTTCCTCTTAATCGGCGCTGCTATCGCATTCCTCTTATTCACCTCTCTCTCCCCGACAACCACCGCTCCCTCCGCCGTCACCTCCGCCGCATTATCCGACGACTCGTTCCTCTCAACCGAGTTAACCCGGATCAACCCCCGCCGAGTCGCCGCCGACTCGTTCCGATCCGGAAAGGCGCCACTCGGGCTGAAACGGAAGGGGTTGCGGATTGTTGTAACGGGTGGGGCCGGGTTTGTCGGGTCGCATTTGGTGGATCGGTTGATCGCACGTGGGGATAGTGTGATTGTTGTTGATAATTTTTTTACAGGGAATAAAGAGAATGTAATGCATCATTTTGGAAACCCTAGATTTGAATTGATACGACACGACGTCGTTGAACCAATTTTATTGGAAGTTGATCAGATCTATCATCTTGCTTGTCCTGCTTCACCTGTTCATTATAAGCATAACCCTGTTAAAACTATCATATCCTTTTTTTTTTTTTTTTTATTCTTTTATGTTTTTTTATGTTTTTTTTAATGTTAGTTTGTTTATTTGATTGATTTGCACTTGTGTCTTATGATGATAACTGACCGTTAACTTTTTATCAGGTACACATATATGTCATTTTCATGGTTTTTTTTTTGAATTTTTGACGTCGTTTTGCAAAATGTAGATGGGTATTGATCCGAGATCTCGGATTTTAATTTTGGCCAAATTTTGGTTAGTATTTTGCTTGTCAATTAGGTTCAATTGCGAAATTCCGGGCTTAGCAGGGACGTTCACACCGTTAAACAGCAAAATTTTAATTTTTTTTTACTTAAAATCTCCTATTTTTTCTTATTTTATAAAGTTGGTTTATTCGATAATTTGTGGGTTGCTAAAAGGAATGATTTTTAATATATTTTTAGTATAGTAAGTTTTGCTTAAGACTGATACTATTCGTCAAGTTTAAGACAAGTTAATATCATATGGTGATAATAAAGATAGACAAAAATTGGCAATTTAGTATGTATTTGACTTATGTTAAGATATTTCCCGTCTTAAATAAGAATTTGTGTTTTTAGTAGGATGGAAGTTTAAGAATGGTGGGGGTGGTTGAGAAAAGTGAGTAAATTGAATAGAATGTTTGAATTAGAATGAATAATGTAGGTTGGGAGTGTTAATATGGGTTGATGATGATGGTAATTAATGTGATATGATGAAGTTTGGCCTTAATTGAGAAAGAAACAAGACAAATGTGGTGGGAACATTGAACATGTTAGGATTAGCAAAAAGAGTAGGTGCGAGGTTTCTATTAACAAGCACAAGTGAAGTTTATGGTGATCCCTTGGAACACCCTCAAAAAGAGACTTATTGGGGCAACGTTAATCCTATTGGTATTTTTACTCTCCTTTTTTTTTATTTTTTTTTATTGTATTTTGTTCAATTTAAAATTTCATGTTACTTTTAATTGAAGGAAAAACAAATAAGATCAAGTTGTTCGTTTTAGTGTTAACTTCAAGTAAAAATGCGTGTATTAGGACAATTTGATCATTTTGCGAGTAGTTGAGTTATTTGAAAGAGGAAAGTGAGATAACCTTTTTAAGGAAAATGAGACGATGTCTTTGAGTTGTACTTGTACGGAGGATTAGTTAGTGACTAGTGAGTCAATTATCTTCCTTTTAATATTAAAACCCCTAGTTCTCTTAGTTAAGGAAAATTGTACACGTTGATGGGAGCTTTACGTATGCGTTAAACGTTGCACTGCTACATGTTGACTAATCAATGTAATCATCCATCATGTTGTTCTCTTAAAATGGTAGCGCATAATAACGTTCAAGTTAGCCTAAACTTTATACACCATCTAACTTGCGCGGAAAAGTAGGTAGTAAGAGATGCCACGTGGCCCCCTGCACTCCTTTATTTTCCTCACTATTTGGGTGTCATGTTGTGGGCACGTGTGTTTTTGGTCTCTTGTTTCTGAATAACCTGCTATTTACGGGTCCACTCTTTAAAGCTGGTTTCCATTCTCTGGGATTTACGCTACTTCCTCCATTCAACTCCACTCTACCAAAAAATATTTTCACATTGGCCGAGACGGATTTTACACGGTAAATATCGTTAGCTATGTGTTTGCAAAAATTATAAAAGTTAGATATTAATAATGTACTCGTAAAGACGAATCAAACAAGATCACACATGAATATATTTTTTACTTATATATTGGGAGAAAATTGCAATTATATGATCGCTTGTGAATAGTGTACAAAAAAGAAAGTGGTAGAGTAGAGTTGAATGGAGGAAGTATTTAATAACACAAATTGTACGTACCCGCCTATTCATACTTTCCTACTTATTACAAAGACGGTATGTACCGTCTTTAAGACTTAAAACGCGTTAAATAAGGTAAACCTGAAATGAACTGATTTTTAAAAGGGCATTTGTTTCGTTTTAATTTTAGAGTAGATATGGCTGTTTTAAGAGAACAACTGTTATACATTCGAAAAATCCGCATATTTTGGTTTAAAATGAGGTGTTCAAATTCCAAAGTGTTCACTATAAAAAAACGAGTATGCGGTGAATGAGAAGAGTCAGAGTAACATAGGTCATGAGAGAGTTACAAGATTAGTTTTTGACAGAACATTTTATTTCAATTAGCTGTGCTGATTTTGATAGTGATAAATAACAATGGTATAACGGAGAGTAAATTTTTGTGCGTTGGTTGGTTTGGTAGGTGTCCGAAGTTGTTATGATGAGGGAAAGCGTACAGCTGAAACATTGGCCATGGATTACCACAGAGGTGCCGGTGTTGAGGTTAGCATTCGATAAATATTGTTGACTAAGTTTGAGCTGGAGTCGATTATTTACGTTTGCTTTTTTTTATAAGGAAGGATTTAAATAATGGTAGACAATGACAAATGACTTAGTCAGAGTTAATGAAAGTCGTTTATTTGGCCAATTAATCATTGTAATCGTTTGTTTGCCGACGTACTACATTGTTTGCAGGTGAGAATTGCTAGGATTTTTAACACATATGGGCCTCGTATGTGCATTGATGATGGCCGCGTCGTCAGTAATTTTGTCGCCCAGGTAATTGGAGTTTTACGATTCTCCATTTTACTCGATAAACTCAATTGACAATTTGTTTAAAAGAAAATGCAAATTGTATGTCTCGCAGGCTCTGAGGAAAGAACCAATGACAGTTTATGGTGATGGAAAGCAAACTAGGAGCTTCCAGTATGTTTCCGACTTGGTAAGTTTTCCTCTCCGGTCACTGTCAATGTTCTTCCCCTTAAATCTAGCATGATGATATTACCTTGGGTTTTTTATTTAGCAAATAGCGATTAAATTGTATCAAATTGTGTATACTTTCGTCTGCTCAAGTAATAAATTAATATATTTGCTGGAACTGTTATATGACGATCATGGAACAGTTATATTCACGACTAAATTGGGTTAAGAACACCAAAGGTCAAACACTTTAAGCGATATTAAAAATGACAGGAATATCGTACGAGAATATTTAATCACGTTAAACTCCGAGACAAACAAGCTCAAATTTTCGTTAGAAGAATCGTCACATTATGCAGATCGATTAATTATTTTACTTGCAAAATACTTGATAATGACAGCATAATTTATTCTACTGCATGTGTAAGTTTCAACTGCCAAGGAAATTTAATGTGCATTTTTTGGCCACTTCCTTTGTGAATGGTCAATAATTGGGCTTAAGTTGCATTCTTTATCACGTTAACACATGGGATTGTCTCATTCATAGATCCTTGGACGTGTGATACGTCTAGTTGGGATACAATATTTATTCTTAATCAAGGATTTTTATGGGACATTGTACTTTTTGTGCACGAAACGTAAACCGGATGAGGAATATACAATTATTTGAGATGGTCTTACATAGTTAAATCCTTACACGTGTAACCATCTCAGACAAGACAAGACTCGCTGAATATTAACGGATATGGGTCCAACGTTTCAATGTAACAGGTGGAGGGACTAATGCGGCTAATGGAGGGTGAGCATGTCGGTCCTTTCAATCTTGGAAATCCTGGTGAATTCACCATGCTTGAACTTGCTAAGGTACATGTTGCATCTCGATTATCGACAGTCTTTCTTTTTTTGTTTTGAGGATGTAACTTTAAGTTAGGTATTCCTCGAAGATGCCCAGGTGGCAACTTGCAACCCCTGCATAATACTTTGGTAGCCATGACTTGTATTACTGACATTAGTTGTAGCTTCCTATGGTAAACAACTAAACACTAAGAAACTCATTAAGGTATGAAAAGGACAGTCGATGGGAAACTAAGTGGAAAAACAAGGAAACGAGTAAAAGTTGAGAACAAGAACAAAGCACCAGGAAGTGAGTTTCTGGTCGTCAACTGACATTTCTTCCCGAATGGATGAACTCTTTGACAAAAATTGGCTGAAAAGTAATTGAGGCCAAGCTTGAACTCTTGACCTTCAACTTAAAATATTCACCAATCATTCATTGAATTAAGGGGGGCCAAGTGATACCCAGTGCGCTAAAAATGTACGGAGTATATGAAGTTGCAAACTAAAGAAGGTGAATTGAGTGGGGACCGGCCCTCTCATGTTAGTACTAAAATCCACCGTTGCCTTGACTGCTAGCGATAGCATTCGAAATAGGGTTGCTTTTCGATAAAGGGTAAATTATACTACGTTGTAGGATTATATGCTAATCAAGTACCCTATAATTTCCTTGTAGGTGGTTCAAGAAACAATAGACCCAAATGCAAAGATTGAGTTTAGGCCAAACACAGAGGATGATCCTCACAAGAGGAAGCCCGACATCACTAGGGCTAAAGAAATGCTGGGTTGGGAGCCCAAGATCCCGCTCCACAAAGGTCTACCTATGATGGTTTCTGACTTCAGGCAGCGTATTTTTGGTGATCAGAAGAATGGAGACGCTCTTTAGATTGGACTGCGCCAAGACGAGACCCGAGAACTCCAGTAGTGGAGCCCTCACCGGTTCCCTAAGAGTATAGATGTAGAGTTATAGCTTTCAGCATGTGTTATTTTTGTTATTATTTTTGTTTATTATTTACTGGTTTGAAGTAGATGCCGCATTAATATTTCCCAGTATTTAGTTCATCAATTCTGTGGCCCGACACCAAAGGGCTAACTGATAAAAACATTGATTGTTGTATTTGTAGTTACAAAAATTAACGAGTATCAATGAAGTTGGAAAAACAACAGCAATAGGATGTTATAAAAATGTACGAGAAATGCTGGTTTATCTTTTCTCGCACAACCCTGATATACAAAGTGCATGTTCGATTGAGTCTATTGTCTCAATTTTGTACCATGGATAGCTCATGTAGTTTTAGAAGAGACTAACCGATTCATTCAACTTATACGCAAGAGTTTTGACAATTATTTCCGTGCACTGTAAAATTGAGATCCAACATAATAGACAAAACCAACCTGGCAGTAATACACTAGGGGTGTTTGTTTCGTGCGTGGGTATGTGTTTGTAATCACAACCAGGTGATGTGGGTTTAGAACTTGATTCCCCATACCACTTTAAATGAAACAAACAGATGGTATGGGGAAGCAAACATAGAACTTGATTCCCCCTACCATATGTTTGTTTCGTTTAAAGTGGTATGGGGTTGGACAACAATCAAGACTAATTTGATATCCATGGGAATAAATTTCATACCCACCCCCCTCCTTGGGTATGAAACTCACAAATCTATCAAACAAACAATGGGTATAAATTTGACTAATTCTAAACTCATACTTCATACCTTTATTTGGTGAACCAAACATCCCCTTATAATGCTAGATCTTTTACAGTTGGAACGTTTTTAATGAAAATGAAAGAGCAAGAACAATAGCCAAGGAAAATAAAACAAAACAGTCACCAAGGGTTAAGGTTTTGATACCTCCGATACCCCCACCACCCACATCCATGAAAGGAACATGAGCTTCATTACTTCTTGTGTGTGCTTATAAGAAGTAAAAAACTACCGACCGACGAATGAGATGAAACCTCTAGCCGACTTCAAAGAGAGTGACAAAACACAAATTAACCAAAACTAGTACACCAAAATGAATCTATTTCGTCGGACAAAGGGTGGACTATCATCAGTTCTATTTGGAATTATCCAAATTCATTTGGGGTTAGAAAGTCCCAAAAGAAATCAAAACATCACAGCAAGAACTAAAACCTTCAATTCAAAACACAGGGAATGAGACACCACATAATATCAGCTATCACTCTTAGCTATCAACTGACTAAAGACCTTATAATCCTTGCCAAAATTACTTAATATGTAAAAGAACGAAGCTCGATGAGCAGGCAGAAATTGATAAAGACTTGAGTAAGTGCTTAATGATGACTTTTTAGTTCTTGATCAAAATATACCAAGCCTGTCGTAATTAAACATACCCAAAAGCGCAGAGTTAAGCTGAAGCACCATCCCCCAGTATTACTAAATCACAGATTACACAAACATGTCCTAGCTTTCAAAGGTTTAATACCCTTACAGGAAAAAGAACACACAATGGAGGCCAAACAAGTTCATCTTATTTAGGATTCTTCAGAACAATCATTACTGAGTCACCGCGGAGGAACATCTTGCTGATAAACCTGTCCTTGTTCACTGGCTGAGCCTTCTTCTTGCCTTTACCTGTCTTTGGCGCCTGCAAACCATGATAAACGTATTAGTACCTGGGCAAAATTCTATGGCTTCTTTTGTTAATCTTCTAAAACTATATGGGGATTTTTCCAAGGGGTTTTTCTTGTTTTATAAAAAGATCACTGGTACCCCTAAAATTTTTGAAAACTTTTTAAAATACCCTAAATGCTCTAAATTGCTACTTATAGGTGCCTAGTTTATGCATTTTCAAATGATTTTTTGGCAATAATTTTCCTTAACAAAATTCAACTGTTTTAACACTCGAATTTAGTAGTTTGGATGCACTTCAAAATCTAGTATTTGTGAAGTTTACGAGTACCAGTGACTTTTCTACAAATATATGGTATAACACATAGAATCCAAAAAAAAATAATACGAGGGTACCACGTAGAAAAACCCACTACATGGCTAATGCTTTGGTCTTACATACGGAATACAAAACTGCCTAATATAGATTTTTTAGCACTTATTAAAAATATGAAGTAACTATCGATGAAGTTGTTGGCTAAGACAAACCTCAGTCCACATCTCCCGCACATTTTCGAGAACCATGTTACAGTGACGATCAAAAGCTCTCACACGCCCAAGGAGTTTCCTGTTGTTTCTGCAATTGATAAGAACCTGACAATACAACACACATCCAAAGACACACCAGCTTAGTTACATAGCCAAAAAGGACCAAGCATGACAAACATAGCCCAAAAGCTTTTCCTAAAGACTTTAATTAAGATAGAAGAGAACCAGAGGGTCATATAGACGCCGTACCTGTGTGTTCTTCCTGACACTAGACATAAGTACAGAAAGAGGACCAGTGTTGAACTCCTCCTCCTCGTTCTTTCCCTGTAGCAAGGAACATTGTGAAAACTTTGATCTAAAAAAAATACACAGCCGCATTTCATAGCAACCAACAGGAGATCAGGCATAAGAACTTGTGTCGCACATAAGATATGTATACAGGTAATATAAACCAGACAGCAATATATTCATGGTTTCTACTTTCTAGTTCATAAGTTGAGTAAATATACAATATAACACCACAATTACCACTGCTTTACAACAATGTTTGTGTAGAGAAATTGATGAACTGGAAACTTTTCCAGAGAAAGCAAAAAAAAAAGAAGAAAAGAAAATTCACCACTTTAAGAGACGCAAAAAAAATAGAGAAGAGGAGATAAAGACTCACAAAGTAAAAATCTCATTATCATAGACAGTGATAGTGCAAATCCGTAACCCATGAAGAATTCAACTACTTGAAAGCTGTCCACCAAAGAGCCAATTGCAAGATAGAAAACAATATTTGTACTTCACAGAGTCTCTATCTTTGTCCATCTAAGAAAGAGAATGTAATCAGATTTAAACATGGGTGGGCATGGACTTGTGAACAAAATTTTCCAAGGCTGGCTACTCACCGAACCAAATAGAAAAACACACATTTTCAATCTCTGCAAAATAGAGGCATCATCTAATCATCTATGATAAGATCCCCACTCATCACAGCTATGCAGTCTAATGTGTTAATAAAGGAAGATGATGAAGTACCTTAAATCTTACCATTTTTCTCAAGATAACCCCATGTATCCACAAACATAAAACATCTCTCAGATGCAGTCTTGCATTTTATTTAAAGTTATAAGGAATTAGCTACTCAAGTTCAATAATTATTACATATGGCCTTATAGGTGATTTAAGAATTTATAGCTGGAATTAATTTTTCGTGCCCTAATCGGTATCAACAATTCTTCCTTAAACAAGCCCACCACCATCTTCTCCCCCTTTCTACTCAACAACCACCAACCTTCAATTTCCCTGTTCACCAAGCCCACCACGTCTACTAGCTCTTCCTCAACTCAGAACCCTTCGCTACTGAACTCTCCCACATATTAGTATTACATTCCCCACCTTGAACCATTGCTGCTGAACTCTCATTCACCAAGGGGAAGAGCAAGGGTAAGGAAATGAGCAATGAATGTTGACAAGGAGTCGAAGAGTTAATTTGCTTTTATTTTATTTTATTAGAATTAGATGTATTCCCTATTTTTTGTCCATCTCTCTTAAGCCTCCTCATTTGTATGCTGGCATTTGACTCTTACTATAGATATGAAATTGATATATCAAAAGATAGAAGTTTACTAAGTTAAGTGTTGTGGCAAGTGACATTGTGAAACGGTGGGTAGAGATGTATTCTCAGACTGTATTGCCTAGGAATAATGAGAAGATATGACGTAGGCTAATATCATTTTTATGAAGGTAGAGACTTGACAGTTGACAGTAACTTCACATTTCAACTTCACTTTCAAAATTTAATCTAGTGACTACAAAAGGGAGAATAAACTCTGTTCAATCGAAATTTAATTGTTTATTTGAATAGCACGTAGGTTCAGATTAATGGACAGGGCACAGTGACATAGCAATGCAGCATCTCATTATTCTGATAGGAAGAGTCTACGGTAAAAGTTTTTCTACTAGAAACACCAATACATTTATTGGTTGCATGGAAGTTGGTTGATTAATCAAATAGAACAGGAAAATAAAGGGGGTATACCAACTGTTGCTGTTCTGTGAAAAGCCCACAGACAAAGGAATAATGAAATGGTATGAGAGAAGATATATAGTGAAACTAGACTGTAATATATTTCATCATTTATTGACCATGTCAATAAAGGACTAGAGTTATTTTACAAGAATGGTGAAGGTGTAAAGATAATGGTTACTTCAAATAAAGCACAAGAAAGAAAATATCTTCTCAAACAGAAAAATCAGATAATATAGTGCAGAAGCGAACAGGCAAAACACAGAACATGTCGGAAGCAAGAAAAGCTGAAAGAATACTGCACTTACAGGGGTGACGGTATCTTCCTCCATTGGTCGACTGCAAATTGAACAGATAAACTAATCAGTACAAGACAACAGCAAGATTCAAAATCAATTCCAACCTAAATGAACTTATGAATCTAACAGTAGAACAGTTAGTATCTAATAGTAGCAAGGCACCAAATCAAATTGATAGTGATGTGGAACAGAAGTGACACCTTAGTTTTGAAAGACGTGATGCGGATCGAGGTATACAATTTTTGCAAGCAAATGTGTACATTCAAAATTAAGTTAAAATGCACACGAGAACGAAGAGAAAATTAGAGACATGGCTTAAGTCCTTGCACTTGAGTGCTCTATTTCAAACTAAGTTTGACGACCTTATTGGGTTATAAACTTTTGAATGCACATAGTTGTTTGTTTCCTTCCTGAGGGAAATTTCTAATCGTCAATTATCGAGTAACATAACATGCATTACTGTTTCTAAACCAACAAAAGAATCTAACCAGCCACAAACGCACACCCAAGTAATACTTAGCATAGCAAAATTACAACAATACAATTGTAGTTTAATTAAACAATTCCTAGTAATTTCCCAGTTAGCGGAATAGCGTCATAGTCTGATAAACAAATGATGGGAGAAGGTTTGATCTGATTCTTATTAGGCATAACAAAGAGGTTATAGTTATATAGTACACTTTTGGTAGAACCTAGAGAGTCGCATAAAAGCTAGTTCACGAACCATCTAAAATACATTGAACCTTAACATAGTCCCAGCTCTATCTAATTTATCAATCATTATAAGACTTTGCTAAGACGGTCTTGCGAGACGTATCGAACTACCCCCAAAACCTAAATATTTTCCCATCCATCAGAAACTATGCCAGTCACTTTTTGCTACATCAAGCCAAATACGCGTAAAAGATACTCAAAGAATTAAGTATTTTACTAATCATTACGAGATAATCGTGATCAAATATACGTAATATACATGAAATTCTCACAAAATTAAGTATCTAGGGTTTCACTCAAATCACACTAATATTCATATCAAAATTACGAGATAATGAATCAATCAAATAACAAAAGAAAAACACAAAATTAGATACCTCATATTGAAGCTTAAGATCAAGAAAACGCACGAGCAAAAACTGAAATTGACGCCTGCAAATTTAACGCAAAACCAATAATTAGATGTTATTAAAGATAGACAAGTTAAAGAAGCAAGAATTATGAAATCAGTAGATTAATCGAGGAGGAGAAGTTACCGGAGTTTAAATCTAGGGTTTATGATGGTTTGGGAATTTTGAAGGATACCAAGATTGCCAACTCTTCGAGTTACGTATATGTTTAGGCTTTTATCAATGTGTTTTAAGTCTGTTTATATTTATGTATACTAGTTTTACCCCCGTGCAAAATTGCACGGGTTTGCATATTAATTTGTTATACTCCGTACAAAAATTGACAAAATTACAAAATATTGAAATCAAATTAGTACTTCTTAAATACTAATCAATATTGGTAAATGTTGTTTGGGAATGTGGATAACCTTGTACCGTTAATTAAAATACATATCTACACGACTACATCTGTGACATTACTCGCGATAGGTAAGACTTTTGACATTCATATGTGCCCCGTAGATGGAAAATAACAAATGGCCTTATAAGTATCCATTTACGTGTCCCATCGATCTTCTAACGACCACCGATTTATCCACCCATTTACATTGGTTCAATTATATTCATTTTTATATAAATGAAAGTAAAACATAATTAAGTAGGTTGTCGGGTAATTGGAACGCTAAAGATATTGTTTAATAGCTTAATTAAGAAACTAACTTAGCAAAGTTGATCAATAATTCAATACGGTCATTGTAGAGACTAATGTATAAAGTTAAAGAGTACATTATAAAATTTCTAAAATTATAGGGATACATCATAGAAAACAAACAAACTCGAAGGGACACGGTAGAATTTTTCATAAATTATTTTGATAGAAACGGAAAAAAATACTCGACAATAAACTACTTGTATAAACTATCCTAATAGATCAGATTAAAGAAAATAAGGCAAACTAAAATAAGTAGAGCCAAATCCTAAAAACCCACAACACTCCTCCTCTCAAACACACACGTCGTCCAAAATCCCCAAGTCCCATATGCCATGAGCCCACATGCCCACAAAATCACAATTATCATTCACCCTAATGCCCACAATATAATCTTCACCCGCCCCCCACCGACTTTCACACTCTCCCTTATTTTCCACCATCACCTCCAAAAAAAAAGGGATGTTCACCTATTTATTTATTAAGTTGATTACATATTTATCTTTACTTCGATAATCCCATACATCTAGTAATTGCCACCATGTGTTTTGTTATACTTAAATGTCTGTTTTATTTTATTTTTCTCCGTTTTGGAAATAATTTATCTCCATGTCAATGATTCCATAGATTTAGTAATTGTTTTTAAGGTATGTCTCATTTACTTTGTTAATTCGTATGACAATTAATTTACTTTGTTAATTCGTGTGACAATTAATAGATACAAAGTATGTACTTCTAAATAGAAATTAACAGATATCTAAACATTGATTAGTGTTTCATTTAAAGTTTTTGTTGAGTTTTGCCTTAGTAAAACTTCATTATTTTCCAGATTTATTTTATTTCGTAATTTCTTAGGTTATATTATCCAGATTTATTTCATACTTTTTATTTATAAAATGTGTGAATTAAGAATTATGTAAGCTTTGGGTATTTTTTACCCACCTGTTTATTTTCATAAAACCAATTTGGATATTGCAAAATAATAATGCTATTTTAGAATGATTGGGAAAAATACTTATTTATTTATAACATCCAGATTACAATATGGAATGATTAATACTTTGATAACCTTTTAATTATGTTGTTTTGAAATGATTTAAATCAGGTTTGAAAAAAATATTTACAATTATTAAAATTATTTACAATATGTAGAATTAAATTTGTTCCAAGTTTAAGTTATTTTTGAATGATTAATGTTAATCAAAAGTTGGCAGAATTTTAATTAATCTTTTAATGCATTTTTGTTAATTTTGGTGGACAAACTATCAAAATAAATGATGAGTATTTTATCAATATGTGTCTTCTCATTCTGGTCCCACCACTATAGTAAAAGCAAAAGGCTGTGTTGATGACGTGGGTTCACCATATTGCAAGAAATGTTTCTA
>JAIUZE010006682.1:0-28386 GCA_022085475.1 Heliosperma pusillum
ATCAATGTCATGGTCTAAGGTACTCATTTAGAATTAGAATGGTCAACACGCCATAAAATCATAATTCTCTATGAGTACTTAGGCAACACGACATATATCATACAATTAAACAGTCACGGGAAAAACTTCCTATCATGTGACTAATTGCATATAAATCACATTCAAATATCATATCGCCTCATATCTACTAAAGCTCATTCATTCATTCATTAAATAAAACCTTACCTGAAGACAAATCCCCGACCCGAGTCCCGCGACGGGTCCTCAGTCAAAACGGGGCTGACTAGATCATAGTTTGACCAAACCCGTTTGGTCAAACCGGTTAGAAACAGAGTCTTAGCCATTTAGGCTTGAACATAAGAACATCATATTTATTTCATGCTATTTTATTCAAATTTCTAACATGTTAATTATTAATTCTTACCAAACCCGCTTGACTTAAAGGATATCAAATTAAACCACAATCTCATGCTATAATTTATAACATGTGAGAAATAATAATATTATGAAAACCTTTTAATTAAATAATTTACTTATTAAAATTTCCCACTTGCTAAATATTACCAAACATAATATAATAACAACAATAAACTCAAAAACCGTCACGAATCCAAGGAGTCTCACGGGTCATGGGCTGGACCGAGGTTGAACCGGGCCTGGACTGGGCCCACGGGCCTGGTTTGGGCCGGTTTTGGTCAACAAATTCTAAAATCGTTTTCTTAATATTTCCCGCATGCTTAACATATTTAAAACCCGTCAAAACAACAACAAAACAATCAAGTATCGACACAAGCCCAAAGGCCAAATCACGGACCAACCCAGACCGGGCCTGAACCGGCCTGGACCGGCCTGAACCGGGTCTGGTTCTTGGCCACCACACACGGCCACCACCATAGAACAACCCCAAATTATTTCTAACATGTTTTAATTAACAACCATCCATTTTAACAACCAATTCAACCATCATTCATACAAAATCATGATTATGAACCAATCATCCAACATAACAAAAACACTAAATATGTTAAAAATTCATACAACATAATAATAATAACAACTTATCATGTTACTACTTAAAACCGTAAATAATAATAACATAACAAAAACAATAAAAACATATGTGACATTAATTCGTCGAGTAACTCGGTAATCGTTACCTTAGCTAGCACAAAACCATGTAGCACCAAAATAAGAACTAAAAACCCGTCTACTAATCTTCTTCTAAAATATACGAGTCACCAAACTCGTCTTCATAATCTTCGCCTATAAGAAATGACAAAAATAACATTATTAGAATTAAAACTTGATTTCAACAATTAAAGTGTTGAAAACGATTTTGTCGGAATTGAAAATAAAACGTACATGGAGATGAAGAGCGGAGAGGAGACTCTAGAAATATCAGTTAGGACGGATTTGGCCAAGTAACGAAGGATTTGTGACGATTTTGCTCAAGAACGATCAAGAACGATCAAGAACACGAAGAACGATTATGATTATATTAAAGAAGGTATTAATTAGATATTAAGTAGATTTAATGTAAAATGAAAAGATAAGTAGTGAGTAAGAGGGGGAAGTGTGCCGTGTAATTATAGAGGATTACGGGAGTCGGGTTTTGAATTTGTTGTTACGGGATTGACTCGGGTTTTATAAATATATTATGGTATATATTTAGATATTATTAGATATTATATTTGTTTAATCAAATATCTAGCTATTATTTAGATATTATGTTATCTTAATCAAAAGAAAGAAAATATCTAATCCTAAGAGGGGGAAAAGAGGCGTGTGAAAGAGGGACAAATCGGGTCCGTTTTTAAGCGATTTGCGTAATTTAAACTGACAGATTGATAAAGTTACAAATATCTTAGATATTATTATTAGTTTAATCAAAAGATCTAATATGATGGACAAAGGTGATTTTGGGCGTGTGACTCATGCAGGAGTCGGGTTTCGGGTTTGTTTCGGGACTTAAGTTGACTCGGGAATAGTTAAATGACGTTCGGGGTTAAACCGTAAAACCTACTCTTTAATTCCGAATAAATTCAAAATAATTCTATTAAATTATAATAAATTCAAATAAATCGTAATAAATTAAAATAAATTAAATTTATTATTTTTCAAATATAATTTCTGTCTTTCAAATTACGGGTTGTTACAGTCTTTGGGAAACTCCGGTATTACAAATAATTACAAATTATATAATAAAATTACAATAATTTCCTATTATACATTTGTAAAATAAAATAATACAATAAAAGTGGTACAAGATCACATTAAATTACAACCGAATCAATATTCCCTTACATTTCGGGCAATATCGATTAAAACTAAGGTCATACAAGAAATAAATTACATAATTCCAAATTACATAAACCAAAATATGACATTCATAATAAATATGTAGCATTATAATATGTATAAAACATGCTCATTTTAAATACCAAATCGCCCTATATTACGGTTTATATCGTATATAACCCGGTTTACGGAAATGCGTGATAATAACATTTTTAAAAGAGTAAGTTAATAATTACTTCCTTATAAGTTTCACTTTTCTAAATTTACTCCCTTATAAGCTGTTTTGCTAAAATTATTCTCTTAAAGATCACTTTTATCAAAAATTGCTTCAAAACTCCAATTTAAGTAAATTATTTTATCTATTTTTGAACTTATTTCGTTTGTGCATTAGTCAATCTATACTTTGAAAGGTAAAACTATGTAGACAAATGGAGGGGGAGTTCAAAAACAGACGAAATAAGTAACTTAAAGTGGAGTTTTGAAGCAATTTTTGATAAAAGTGATCTTTAAGGGAGTAATTTTAGCAAAACAACTTATAAGAAAGTAAATTTAGAAAAGTGAAACTTATAAGGGAGTAATTATTAATTTACTCTTTTTAAAATCACCAAACAATACTTAAATCATATTTAAGTCCAAGTTAATTATCCCAACTGATTTAGAACTCAAAAATTAGTCATCACTCAATGTTTGACAATAATTCAACTTGTTGTTATTTAATTGCTCATAATTAGACTTTAAAGTCATATTTTAATCAAATAAATCCAAATTTAATTACAATAATTTCAAAAATTGAATTTAAATTTTTGTACATTCTGGAACATTTCCATGACACTCATAATATCAAAAAACATGGTTAAACATTTCGAATCGTTTTTGAGAAAAATCGGTTGCGCTTTACCAGTTTTATCAAATAAAATACATAAAGTATATGAAAATTAATCAAATTAAATTTTCAACTTAAGATCTGAAATGTGGGACATTTAAGCAACGAGGAATAATTTTCTCATAACATAAAATTTGTTTTAGCTATATTTGCTAAATAAGTCACTATTTATGCCATTTTTACATTAAAAGTTCATACATCATGCTAGACAAATCACATTAGTCTCACATTTTCCAGTCTAACACGAAAACATGCATGTGACAACATACTAAAATTTCATGGTCATATTCAAAGGAGAACTATTTTTAACCATTTGACCTTCATTTATTCCATTTTATCATATAAAAATCATAAATCATGAGAAATAATTCCACTTCACACTAAATTTTACTTAAAGTAATTAAAATGCATGTGTGATAGGGTGTAAACATTTCAAGGTCAGAAGATAAGTCTAACTAGTTTTAGCATTTTAAACATCATTTTACTCTTTAAAATGTAATAAAAACACTAAAAATCGTATTTGAGCAATATAAATTTCCATAAAACATCAAAATGACCTAAAATCACATTAGGACCAGAATATATTGGCATGCAAATGATTTTGTGATTTTATCTCAAAGAATACAAATTACTAGTTTTCTTTAAGTTACATTAACTCGAAAAAACTATAAATCGATTATGCATGCAACAACCAAAGCTCTTGATACCGCTTGATACCGCTTAAACTCAATATTAGACTATTTACATCTTATGCATGCATAACTAAAATACAAAAAAGAAAGAAGAAATTGTTCCTTACATTGATTTGAACGGATTTTGGGCATGTAGAGTCTATTGATCGAACACGAAAGAGGGGGGGTGAATTGAGTATTAAAAACTAGCCCCACTTTTTCGATTTATATGATATGTAATTAATTATTTGATCTTATAGATTAAAATCAACTAATTAATTAATCAAAGTAAGCGCAAGTAACGAAATAACGAAAAGTAAACAGAGTAGAGAGAGGCACACGGATTCTTGAAGTGGTTCAGTTTCACAAGTTGAAACCTACGTCCACTATTCTCGATTAATAATTCTTAGTACCTTTCTACGGATTACAAAAATTATTAACCCACTCGCATAATCAACTATGATTATAACTCAAGGTGAGTATCGCTAAATACTCTATACTATCTTACGTTAATAAGAAAGTACAATATAACTCACACAGATTCTCGTTAAAGAATTGTAAGATTATTTGATGTACTATTATCCAATAACGTATTTCACGCGCGCGATTGACAAAGATTGATGCACGACTCTTTTAAAAAACAAACACTAAAAATAATAAATATTTTGCTTAAGGTTTGCTTTAAAACGATTTTGGAAAATTCTCTCAATGTATGTTTGTGTGTCGTGTGTCTCGTGTATCTCAATGATTGAGATGTGAAGGAGTATTTATAATAAAAGCATAGGAGATAAAAACTTAAAACCCTAGCTTAATATTTAAGAAAGATATTTATCTTTTAATATCTCAAAATATTATTGTTAGCTATAAGAAGACTAAAGCACACAATTACACGCATATGATATATTAAGTAAAGCACATTATCAAGTAAACATATGTCATTATCAAAACTATAAAGTAGGTCCAACAAATTCCCCCTTTTTGATGATGAGAAGTCTCTTATGATTTCTCTTAACATTGTGACTAAGTATGGTTCCCCCTCAACAAAACACTCCCAAAGTTATAACAACTTTGATCGCAAGAACATAACAACTTAGCCAAAGTTATAACTTGAAAGACTTAAAGAGATAACGAGTCTTGACAAGGAGCAAGCTTAAGCAAAGACTCAAATCATATCATTTCTTCCCCCTCTTGGCATCATTGAAAAGACAAGAACAAGGATATAAAATGACTAGAATAACATACTCCAAGGCAAGAAATAGATATGCAAAATACACAATACTAAACGATTCAGATAAAGCAAAATCAAATACTAAATGACAAGTTAAACTACAAACCACAATAATAAGTGTTAGATGCCAAATGGACCGAATAGAAAAAGAGTATAAAGCCAAAATGGGTCGAATGGATAAGTAGTTCAAGAAGCAAAAAAGGTAAGATAAGAAAATCAAGGCAAATCGGGTTGGCAAATGATGTTGGGGTCAATGTAGTCGGGTCGGGTACGGTACTCAAGAGTAGAAAGGCGATCAAGGCACGTCTTCACATGATTAGCTTGGGCGGCGAGGCATACATCGAAGTTCCAAACCTTCAAAGAGAGAGCCTCCGTCGCATCATAAATAGTGTGCATACCTTCACGCATTTCCGAACCACTCTTCACCAACGCACCACCTTGGCTAACCAAGAATTGCATCTAATCCCGTTGCCTAAACATCTCGTGTCGAATATCGACAACATTCCTCTCAATTTTGGCTAGGAAACCATCAACTCTCGTCATCCAACTCCGCAACTCACCACTCACACCCGACCCTCCATGGTCACGGGTAGAGTTAGAGTTCCCCATGGCCACGGTTTTGACAACTTTGTCAACAGCCGCATCAATTTTCTTGTTTTGACCATAAAATCGAGACACGCTCTCCCATTCTTGAAAATTCAAGAAATCGTTAAAGAATCCCAAAGCTTCATATTTTTCACACCATGCCTTCGGGAAACTACGACCCCCATGAATACCGTATTTAGCAACCCGGTTAACTAATTTTCGTTCATCCTTTGTTAAACGAAGCTTGTCAAGTCCGGATGTCGTTTATTGAGGTGAGAAATCCCGAAATAGAGTCCTAGTGGTAGCCTCAATTTCCGTGTTATCGTTGTCCTTGGTAGCTTCTTCTTGTACCATATTATTTCCCTTATTCAATCTACGCCTTTTAGTACCCTCAAGAACCGAACCCGACTCGGTTTGGGTCAAATTAGGTGATTTTTGTTTTGTTTTAGGAGAGAGATTAGTGGGCATACAAGGTTTTGGAATTTTGGGGTTTGGGGTGTTGTTATTTTTGGACCTTGTGGAAGCCATTGTTGTGAGCTTGAAGTTGTTTGTTTTTGTTTTTTTTTTTGGTTGTGCCGTGAAGAGAGAGAGAAAAGGAGAAGATGGTGATGTATGTTGATAGTGATATGGATAGGTAAATATGAAGGGAGTCTTGGGTTTTGTACATGGCATGTGTAGGTGCCGGCTTGTAGAGTCCTATTTCCTTTTTTTTTTTGTGGGTAGGATTGTAAAAGGAATCTAGGGTAAATATTTGTGGGATATCGTAAGGATAGGATTAGGTAAATAAAAATATATGGTAAGATATTGTTGTGTTGGGAATTTTCGGCCAACAAGAGTATTATAGGTAGAATTTTGGTTTAATTAGGAAAGTGAATAAGATGGAATTTTGGCAAATATGTGGTCCATAATTCAATATCCATAAAATACTTAATATGCAAGATACTCACGTAAAATATATAATATTTAAACACAAATATACTAGCAATGGAATATGCGGACACAGTCATATAATCTCGTCTTATTCTAACCAGTCACGCAGGTTCATAAAATAAATATGACGAATTTAATTGCTACCGATTAAACCAATTTCCAACCGCAAAATCTCAAAACTTTTCTACATAGTCACGTAAAAAATGATGTCTAATGTCTATATGCTTAGTACGAGAATGCTGAGCTGGATTTTTAGAAATAATAATAGCACTCGTATTATCACAAAATACAGGCATACAACCAACATTAACACCATAATCACATAGTTGTTGCTTTAACCAAAGTAATTTTGCTTCTTTGAGCCCCAAGTTATTATGCATGGTCCAACAAACGCAGCAAATCCAGAGGTACTTTTTCTATCTAAGGAACATCCTGCATAATCTGCATCTGAATATCCTACTAGATCGAAATTGCACTCAAGTGGATACCATAAATATATATTAGATGTACCAATTAAATATCTCAAGATACGTTTAACTGCAATCATATGTGACTCTTTAGGATTTGATTGAAATCTAGCACAGACACATACGCTGAACATGATGTCAAGTCTACTTGCAGTTAAATATAATAAAGAACCAATCATAACTCGATATGTAGTCTCATCGACACACTTACCATTTTCGTCTAAGGTCAACTTTTTATCAGTTATCATAGGTGTGTCCATTGGATGAGCGTTCTCCATACCAAATTTCCTGACTAGCTCCTTGACATATTTTTGTTGGTGAATCTTTATTCTTTCTTTAGTTTGTTGAATTTGCAATCCTAGGAAGAATTTCAATTCTCCCATCATGCTCATTTCAAATTCTGAGGTCATTAGATTTGAAAAATACTTGCACAATTTATTGTTAGTAGAACCAAAAATAATATCGTCTACATAAATTTGAGAAACAAGTAAATCAGAACCCTCGGATTTTTAGAAATAGAGTTTTGTCGACAGATCCTCTTTTAAAATTGTTTTGCAATAAATATTTGGACAATCTGTCGTACCAAGCTCTAGACGCTTGTTTCAAACCGTATAAAGCTTTATCTAGTTTAAAAACATGGTTTTGAAATTTGCTATTCAAAAATCCAGGAGGTTGTTCAACAAAAACCTCTTCTTCCAAATATCCGTTAAGAAAAGCTGTATTAATGTCCATTTGGTACAGTTTCATTCCCTTATGAGCTGCGAAGGCGATAAGCAAGCGAATAGCTTCAAGTCTTGCTACTGGTGCAAATGTCTCGTCATAATCAACCCCTTCTTGTTGATTATAACCTTGAACGACCAATCGAGCCTTGTTGCGAACTATAACTCCTGAATCATCCAATTTATTTCGGAATAACCATCGAGTACCAATCACAGTTCGATTTGAAGGTCGTGGCACAAGGTGCCATACTTTATTACGTTCAAACTGTTGAAGCTCCTCTTGCATTGCTACAATCCATTCGGATTCTGCAAGTGCATCTTTGATGTTGGTAGGCTCTATGGTAGACGGAAAGGAATAGAATGAACAAAAGTTATGTAATGTTCGTCTCGTTTGAACTCCCGTATTCAAACTTCCTAGGATACTATGTAACACCCCGTGTTTTATAATAATTTTATTCGTAAATTATTTATTAAATTATTTATTTATGGAGTTTAATTATTTAATCCATATTTAACGCGTACGATTTCTTTTTTGTTATTTTCCATTTTTACCTAATTAGGATGGGTTAAAATGTCCGCGCACCATTTGATTATTTAAATATAATTGTTAAGTCTCCTATACAAGTTCTTTGAGCGTTTTAATTATATTAAATCCGATTTGTATATCCATCTTGTGAGCTAATGGGTCAAAAGCCCACTTAAACTCTCTTATAAATAGAAAATCTAACCTAGCAACTAGGTTGCTCAATATTTTCCTTCGTGCGTTTTTTACATGCGCCGTGACTTTTCTCTCTCTTTCTCTCTTTTCATTCTTCTCCCTTTAACTCCGTAGTTATGCAACTTTCTTTATCCAAATCAAATATAAATTATATATTTACTATCTTGGCTCTTACCTCTACAATATATTCTATTCATAATATTTTTAAGGGACTCGATTGTATGGAGTTTAGACCTACCTTTAGGGTTTTGATCGGGTCGTCGCATACCCTAATCAAAGATAAATAACCCAGACTAGGCTAACAACAAATTAATGTAATTAGGGAAGTAAGGGGTCGATCTCGGGGAAACGGGAGATACTTGTGAATAGTTATGGTTAGAACTCTACCTTGTACGATTGGCAAATGTTTGTCACTAATTAATAAATACTATAATAAAAATAATAACAATGTAATAAAGAAAAGAATCTAGGTAAGTAGGTTCACACATGTAGATTAACATATTGATAAAATTGGATTTAGAATATGCAAATAATTCATTGTGAGTTCGTAAGAATGATGTGTTCATTACAATCATAGATCAGATGGTCTAGGAGGCTTTTAGGCAATTTACTAGGTCTTAATCCACCATGTCATGCTTTGTCTATTCAATTCACGTATCTCTACTTTGGAAAAGAATTCCATTCTAGTCAATGATTTTGATCAGGAATCGTTAACTATTGTTATAGTCCAAACATGCATAGACACAACGTTTTAAAAGCACAATTTCTTTTATCCATTTATCATCTTTTAATCAACATAACATGGCTACCCTACACCCTAGAAAAACGACTACTTATGCATGATTAACAATGAAAGGGAAACTAATATTATAAAACTAAGAATGGTAAACATGATAAAGGAAATACTAAAAGAAAATGAAACTATAATGTAAACACGAGAATAAAGATTACCGGAAAGGATGAGCAAAGATCGAAATGGAACAAGAATTTGAATAGGAATGCAAACCCGGAAACTTGAGTTCCAATTGCAAGTAGAACCATACAATTGAAGAAAACTTAGAACTAAACTAAACTAAACTAAACTAAACTAAACTAAGAAAGATGAGAGAAAGAAGAAAAACTACACTAAAGCGAGAAGTGTTTTTTGTACATGTAGTTGTTGTTGAAATTGTGTGTGATGTATAGGCTATTTATAAGGTTGAGAGGCTGCCCAAATGCGTCCGGATTCATACCCTAGACAACCTAATAAAGCACTCCATTAAGGCTTGGTAGAAGAAGAGCCAAGAAGCGTTCATCAGCAGACATACCCGATCGGGTATGTGGCAAATCCGATCGGGTATGTAACCCTGATGGATCTTTTTTCGTCTCTTCCAAATTCTTCTTTGGGCACGCGTTTCTATGCTTTGGTCTTGGTCAATGCAGCACGTAATTGGGCTCGGGCTAGTCTTCCTTTGACTTGGGTTGATGTTTTCCTTTGAGAAACAAAGTCAAAGTCCAAGATGAGTCCATTTGAGGAAGGATGTAGCGGAATCGTAATCCAATCATGAAATTGCAATCATTGGTTCCTCGTAAACTTATATTCTAGTGCCTTTGCTCCATAAAGTAGGAAAATATAGCAAAACCGCTTCCTTTCCTATAAAACGAGACAAAACCCGCAAAACAACTAGAATAGTAATATTAGCTCGTTAACCACTTAACAAAGTCCATAAATCATATAGAAATCGAGCTAAAATGGGGGATAAATTAGTACAAAATATCGCTTATCAAACTCCCCCAAGCTAAACCCTTGCTTGTCCTCAAGAAAGCATACAATAACAAACATGACAAGGACAAGGGCGACGAGCAACAATCAATCCAACCAAATGCAAATCCCATCAAGTAGCTTATAGAGCACATCCTGAAACAACGTGGGCATAGGGAAAATGCAAAACATGGTTGAGATTTACATAACGGCGCAGCATAAGGAACATCAAATAGATTTTTAGGCTCTTGCATGATATTTTGACAATGGACTCTCACAGTGCACTCAACACTCAAATTTTTATGTAAATCAAGGAAATATTATTTTATATTTGAGTGAAACTCTCCTATCTACGACTCATGAGAATGCGCCCGCAATCTAATATGGTAAACATTCCAAAACTACAAGTCAAAACAATCATGAACAGCATAGAAAGAAGCCAAAAGCAAGAAGAAGGCTATGGGAGATGGGTAACAAAGTGGACAAATGAATTATGGTAATGTGGAGCTAAGGTCAAGCTAGCAACATACCAATTATGCAAGGATGCTCAATCAAAACTCGAAACCATTCCCAAGAAAATAAAACTAAGCCAAAAATAGCAAATTGGCTTATGCTCATGGCAACACAAGAGTGAATTCCCCAACTTTTGAATTTCGGATCATGGAAATAATACTCACAACTTCTTCTTCTTTTCATAAACCATTTTTTTTTCTTTTCAATACATGTTTCTTTCTTTCTTTTCATTCTTTCATATTCAACATCATTTCGTTTTCATTTCTTTTTCTTTGGCACGGCAATCAGTAATTCCGTCCAATCAAGATCACTTTGACATAACTTGAACAATATCCCAAATGAGCACCCAAACACAAACGGTATAGCTACTAACTTAACAAGGTAGGCAATATTTTTACATGTAGCTAATGAAATGTGAAACAATGAGAAAAGGGGCTAAATTTAGGCAATGGATTCAAAGTGAATGGCTTCAAATGCTTTTTAAATCATGAATGTAATGCTCACTAGAAATGGAATGAAAACCATACTTGTGCGTTTTTGATGTGACGCAAATCATAAGGAGAAACTACACACACCTAATTGGGATCGGGTATAAATGTACCAATCACTGGAGGCTCTACCTTACCGTATATGTAGTTTGCCAAATTCAAGTTCAAGCCTAATAAGTCTAAAATCAATCTCTCACCCACTGTGTACAAGACATCCCCTTGTATGCAAAATCCCGTTAAAAGCGTGAAACATTGGCTAAAAAGCTACAATAAGGGAAATGCATTGAGGAATGAAATTATGCACAACACAATTGGGTGGACAAAACACATAACTTTCATTAAAAAATTTTAATTTTTTGATTTTTTTTGGATTTTTCAAATTTTTCAAATTCAATAATCAACTAGACTAAATAAACAACGACACAAACTAAATACCTCCCCCAAGCTAGAATAACACATTGTCCTCAATGTGCAAAACAGGTTTAAGCGCAGAAAACACAAAGAAGGACAACATAACCAACAAAGGAATGGGGGACGACTCAACAAAATGGTAAAGAAAGAAAAGAAAACATACAACCGTGCAGCAGCTCCCCCAAGCTAGCTTGAAAACGGGGGCAAAGTACAACCCAAGCACCAAAGTACCTGTGATGAACAAGCTACTACAATACTAGATAAAATTATTGTCTTATTGTCAAAGCTATTAGAGCCAAAACCAAATTAATTATTTATAAATTAACATTATTAAATCGTCCAACAAAAATAATTTATTTCATAACAAAAATATAATAAAACACGGGTTGCCTCCCGCGAAGCTTTATTTAAATGTCTTGCTAGACTCTTTATTAATGAAAATCATTCTTTGTGCCTTAAAAAGCATGTCAATGCCCTCAGAAGTAGATCATATACCTGCGCAAAAGCTATACAAAAACATATGTAAGCAATTGACAAGATATAGGCATGAAATATTGAAGGTAAGAATTGATATATCTTGTCATTGTGCGCATGACAAACTTCATAGATGACCACTGAACTGCTCCACTCGTCAGTGAGAGATGGAGTGAAATGTTTAAGATCATGGAACAAACAATTAGTTCCCAAAATATCATTAGTGGACTCTAATTAGGGGTAGGGTGAATCAAAGGAGTGGAAATCAAAAATGGGTGGTTGATCCCACTTAATTTCAAGGCTAGGTTTACAAAACCCAGTATCATTTTCAAATAAATCTGGAATATCCTTAGCGAAGGGATTTTCAAAGAAATCTGATGACTCGATCGACGACTCTCCATTGGAGTCACAAATGGGCTTAACAACATCCTTCTCTAAAGTCTCGACTACCATATGGTCAATATCAATAATGGGGGTCTCAAAATTGTCAAATGGAACGACACTAGAGTGACTTTCAATAGAAAAGGTTGGACCATCATCATTGTCATCTATTAATTCATATGATTGGGGAGAATTAGACTCACATGGGGGGCATGAAAAAGCATAAGGAAAATTGATTGGCTTACTTCTTTTAAACGTGGGTTCTTCCTTTTGCCCTTTGAGCATTTGAACTTGAGCCATGATTTCTTTGAGTTGCTCTTGGATTCTCAACCGCCGGTGCGTTTCTTCCCGAGATTGGGATGCCATAAAGTTCAAGAAAATCCAAAGTTCCTCTCCTCTCTTCTTATAAACACTTCCACCACTTAATTGCATAGCCAGGCTACGACACTCAATGAACATTCCATGAAACACGACATGTCTCATATAGGTCTCATCAAGGGTATACCCAAGAGAGATAATATGGTTATAATAGCTATAAAATCGGTCGAGGTATTCATGAAAAGGCTCATTCTCGCATTGTGGAGGTTGGAAATAGATAGTCATTGAGAGAAAATAAAGCAATCCTTTTGAAAGAAAATATTCCTATTACCTGAAAAGAGTCACTATACTACAAGGAAAAGGTGAGAAAAATCTCAAGGAACAAGTGTTCCTCGAGACAAAAGAAAAGGGAAAAAAAGAAAAAGACAAGGTAAAACTCTACTAATCACAAATAAACAAAACCGTGCTCCCCGGCAACGGCGCCAAAATTTGATCGGGTTGTCGCATACCCTAATCAAAGATAAATAATCCAGACTAGGTTAACAACAAATTAATGTAATTATGGAAGTAAGGGGTCGATCTCGGGGAGACGGGAGATACTTGTGAATAGTTATGGTTAGAACTCTACCTTGTACGATTGGCAAATGTTTGTCACTAATTAATAAATACTATAATAAAAATGATAACAATGAAATAAAGAAAAGAAGCTAGGGAAGTAGGTTCACACATGTAGATTAAGATATTGATGAAATTGGATTTAGAATATGCAAATAATTCATTGTGAGTTCGTACGTAACAATGATGTGTTCATTACAATCATAGATCAGATGGTCTAGCAGGCTTTTAGGCAATTTACTAGGTCTTAATCCACCATGTCATGCTTTGTCTATTCAATTCACGTATCTCTACCTTGGAAAAGAATTCCATTCTAGTCAATGATTTTGATCAGGAATCGTTAACTATCGTTATAGTCCAAACATGCATAGACACAACGTTTTAAAAGCACAATTTCTTTTATCCATTTATCATCTTTTAATCAACCTAACATGGCTACCCTACACCCTAGAAAAATGACTACTTATGCATGATTAACAATGAAAGGGCAACTAAGATTATAAAACTAAGAATGGTAAACATGATAAAGGAAATTGATGCGTGCATTTTGTATAGACCTTTTAGGCCATATTTGCACGCATTTCCATGCTTATTTAGTAGTGTTTTACTACAAATGTCCCCCGAATAGTCTACTTTGGTTTGTTTTGTAATATTTGCAGATATGGACAGAATGACGGAAAACTAGCTATTTTGTAGCTCCTCAAGCATGCATAAGTGAGTCGGAAAGGAATCTTGGTGTCTCGGAATGCATGAAGTCATGTTAAAGGAATGGAAGAACGAAATCCATGAGCAAAACACTCGTTCGAGGTGTAAAAGCCTTCGATCGACTATTTTATTACTTAGAAGACCTCGATCGAGCATTGTTCAGCTCGATCGAGCTGCTGGCCTTGGAAGTTTTACTCGATCGATCACTGTGTTCAGTCGATCAAGTGTTCATGTCTCAAACTTTCCTCGATCGAGTACTTTTGACAGCAAATTCAGCTCGATCAAGAGGTTAAATGCTGATGGGCTTCGCGAGATAGTGTGTTAAGCAATGGACACCTTGTAATTTGTTATTTTTCATTTTACTTAAGGGTGAAAAAACGAGAATAATAGATAGAACTTCTTACCCTAGACTGGATCTTTCACTTTATTCTGGATCTGAATTTGAGGACTTCTTCCGACTTCTTCTTCTTTCAATTTCGGGTATTATTGTTCTTGAATTCAATTAGCTATTTCTCTATGTCTTTTTGTTTTTTATTTATTATTGTTGTTGTTCTTCTTTTAATTATGCGTAGCTAATTCCTTTGCTAGGATTTAGGGGAACCGTGGCTTAGGTAAGATGAATTGATTAGTAACCTTTAAATTAGGTTTGGATGCAATCATTACATTTAATAACTTTTAATTGTTTGAGTCAACGCAATCAATTGACTGACTTGATACCCCCTTGACCTAGATCGAGAGATTGGAAAAGGACAGATCAGTGATGAACATTGGGATTATGCTAATGAGGGCGAGAGCTAAGTTAGTATATTTTAGGGCGAATAGCGGAACGAAAGGACCTTTTCATTACCCACAAACCTATTTAGACTTTACTTTGATTTTAATCCTGACCCTAGATGCCATGGGGAACCGACGATCCTAGTTCTTCTCCTATCTGTTATTTCACTCTTTATTTCTCTTCCCTTTTTCTCTTGTAGTGTTAGAGAATCAATTAAACAAAACCCCCAATTCCGATACTTTGACAAATTTAGCAAGTTATAGGATTCCCTTTCTCTGTCGATTCGACACCCGACTGCCTCTACTGCATTTTGTTGAGATCGTTAGGTTTTATCTTTGATAGGGTTGCGACAGCCGTATCAAATTTTGGTGCCGTTGCCGGGGAGACGGTGTAATTTTGTAGCTTTCTTTAGTTTGTCTTTGGTATCAAGGGATTTATTCCTTGAGGCTGTTCTCATAGTTGAGTTAGTGTTTAGTATTTGCAGGTATAAATCCTAAAAGAGGACCATTTGAACCTGCTGCTGCTGTAATTTTTCTGCAGGATGCCTAAGATTGCGAGTCATTCTGAGCCCAGTGCTGAGACTCTACCTAGGGGAACTACTCTCCCTCTTGCTGATGAGGGTACCTTCACAATACATCCGTCTTACTACAGTTTAGTGGAGCAGAATTTATTTGGGGGTATGGTAGATGAAGACCCAGCTAGGCATGTAGAGGTATTTACAGACTATTGTTCCGACATTCCTGTAGTTGCTGGTGTGACGCAAGACAAGGTAAAGGAATTCCTTTTTCCTTTTTCCTTGACTGATGATGCTAAGGATTGGTGGATAGATTTAGATAGGAAGGCTGCTGGGGTTAAAGATTGGAGTTCGTTAGCTCTAGCCTTCTATAGACGGTATTTTCCTCCTCAGCGAACCAATGCGCTGCGCAGCAAGATCACGAATTTGACTCAATCTACTACTGAAGATTTGAGTGTAGCATGGGCCAGGTTCAAGAAGCTAGTTCGCTCAGTTCCGCATCACGGGTTTGAGCAATGGTTTTTGTGCAACCAATTTTACAATGGGTTTCTTTATGAGCAAAGAATGGTTCTGGATGCTGCTGCACGAGGGAGATTTTAGGCTAATGTGGAGGATGATGAAGGGTGGAAACTTATTGAAAATATGGCCATCCATTCTGCTAGCTACGGTAATCCTAGAGCCAAAAGAAGGAGAGCCACTGTTGTTGAAGAAGTTCATGTGGTAGATACGGGGAATTTAGCTGAAATACACAAAGTTCAAGCTATTGAGATGGTTTGTGGTAGATGTGGTGATGAAGGACACGACCCTATTACTTGTTTGGCTGATTGAGTAAGGGTTCTTGCTTATAGGAAATTCAAGCAAGGGGGTTCTTTATCCGAGTTATATGCCGAGTTAACTACTGCAAAATCTTAACCACCCGTAGATGAAGGCAAGGTAATCATTACCCAAGCCGATATGAAGATCTCAAGGCCACTATCAATGCGCAAAAGCTTGAGCAACAATCTAGTGCGGATACCCTCCGGAAACTGCTCGACAGATGCAATTCACTCCTCCCAAACAATGACCCAGTCAATGCCATAAATCTGAGAAGTGGTCGTGCTTATGACGGTCCTGTACACGTCCCTGAAAGCACACATACCGAGGTCGATGATGTCTCGGACGAATTAATTGAAGATGTGCAGAGAAGTGATCGATCGACTGAGAACAACGATCGATCGAAGCGTTTTGCTAAGAAAACTACTCGATCGAGTAAACCCACCTCTCAATCGAGTAGTCCTGCTGATGAAAGTCCTCGATCGAGCAGTATACCTACTCGATCGTGTTGGAGCAAGTGTCCTCCACAATAGTGCATTTATATTATAAATCTCATTTTTGAATATTAGTGGGATGACTAGTATTTTGATACTACACGTCAGTTGATTAACGTAAATCGATAACGGTCAGCTGACTAGAGTTAGACGTTATTGTCGTATGACGGCGGTAATCAACTGACCCCTTTCGGTCACACCTATAGGATGAGACCCAAACAGAAATCTAATTATTTGTATACGATACATATTAATTAGTACTTTACATATATATTTGATAGATGTTTAGTTACGAGAGTTAGTTATTGGAAATTGAGTTACGAACTCATTCCCGATAAGTTTATTAGTCAATTATACGATAATTGACTGAATAAATTTTACGTCTTATTTTAATACGATTGAATAAGATTTAATTTAGTGATTAATAGTTAATTCATTAAATTAGTTGAGGTTATGCATATACTTTGAGGTAGAGGTGATTAGTTAATTATATTTAAAAGGAGTTGTAAAATAAACTAACTAGACATTGTGGGACCCATTATATATTGATATAATGATAAAATATCACTTAAAAGTTAAGTGTATATTATTTATTAATTTGAGTCATATAATTGTTATATGATCAAATTAACCCTTAATTATACAAGATAATTAAGCATATGATTATAAGTATTTGTGTGACAAATATCAAAAATCAAAATGGACCACATGACACTAGTGGGGGCCAAAATCATGTAGTGGAATAACATGATGGTTGTTGTTTCTTGTATCACACTACAACATGTGATCACGTCATGTTTATGACACATGATCATGTTCTTATTCATTCCTACACTCAACTAGTTTGCATGAAATTATTTTAAGCAAAATAAGAGGCCACTAAGGCTCTCCTTGGCCGGACCATGTGTCCTTTATATGGACAAAATTGTTGTTCATTTAGTACACTAGTTCATTCTTATTTTGCAAGCGTATCACTCTAAAAACCTCATCTCTCTAAAAACTCTCAAACACTAATATAGTTCCTATTACTAGAGTAGTAATAAATCTAATATTAGTTCATATTATCACTTGTGTTTTCTAGTCAAAAACTAAGTGATTAGTTTGGGTTTTCTCTTGGGTGCATCTTGAAGGAGATCTTCTAACTTGAAGATTACAAGGAGGATCATCTATGTAACAACCCGAAAAGTACCCAATTTTTCTAGTAAAATTTCTTAAGGATACTTTCCAGCAAGGTTAAGTTTTTAAAATAGAATTTATTGTTTCGAGTCGTATTTTAAAATTCCGAGTTCGTATTTGGAATTTCTGAGAGATTTCATGAAAAGCCCGTTTTTAGTCATCTTTGACTTTTCTTGACTTTTAAGTCGTCTTTGACTTTTCTTGACTTTTTAAAGTCTTCATTGACTTTTCTTGACTTTTAAGTCGTCATAAACTTTTCTTGACTTTTAAGTCATCTTTGACTTTTCTTGACTTTTAAGTCGACTTTGACTTTCGTTGACTTTCCCGACTCGCTTTGTAATTTTGAAGACCGAAATTTTATTTAAAAAAATAATATTTTTAATTTATTTTTATTTAGATTTATTAGAATTTATGATAATTTAATAAAATTATTTTGAATTTATTCGGAATTTATAATAAGGTTTTACGGTTTAAACCCGAGCATCATTTAACTATTCCCGAGTCATCGTAAATCCCGAAACAAACCCGAAACCCGACTTTGGCATGAGTCACACGCCCATGTCATCCTTTTCCACTCATTTTTGGGATATTTTCATTATTTTGATTAATCTAATAATAATATCTTAGATATTTATTACTTTATCGATCCGTCAACTGAAATTACGCAAATCGCTCGAAAAACAGATCCGATTCCTCTCATTTCTCACGGCTCCTCTCCTCTCTAATAGGACTAGATATTTTCAATTCTTTTCATTAATATAACATAATATCTAGATATTTGATTTAATTAACTTAATATCTAATTAATTATCTTATTATAATAATAAAACCCGAGTCAATTCCGTAACAACAATTTCAAAACCCGACTCATTATTTTCTCTATAAACACACGGCCCAATCCCACCATTACTCACTAACAACTTTTCATTTTACAATAAATCAAATTAAGATCTAATTAATCGTTCTTCATCGTTCTTCATTCGTTCTTCGTTGTTCTTCATTCGTTCTTCGTTGTTCTTCATTCGTTCTTCGTCGTTCTTGAGCAAAATCGTCATAAAACCTTCATTTCTTATTCAACTCCGTCCTAACTTATATTTCTAGAATCTCCTCTTCGCTCTCCATCTTCAAGTACGGTTTATTTTCAATTCCGACAAAATCGTTTTCAACACTTTAATTATGGAAAATCAAGTTTTAATTCTAACAATATTATTCTTGTCATTTCTTATAGGGGAAGATTTTGAAGACGAGTTTGGTGACGCGTATATATTAGGGGAAGATTAGAAGACGGGTTTCTTAGTTTATACTTCTTATTTTGGTGCTAATTGATTTTTCTAGCTAAGGTAACGATTCCGAGTTACTCGACGATTTAATGTTACATAGCTTTTGTTTCTTTTGTTTTTGTTTAGTGTTCTTGACATATTAGATGATTGTTCATAATCATGATTTTTGTATGCATGATGGATGAATTGGTTGTTAAAATGGTTGTTTGTTAATTAAAAACATGTTGGAAATAATTTGTTGGTGGATGTTGTTGAAGCCGTGTATGGGGCTGGAAAAATCAGCCCAAACCAGCCCAAACCAGGCCGGTTCAGGCCGGTTCAGGCCGGTCCAGGTCCGGTCTGGGTTGGTCCATGGTGGGTCCGGGTTTTGGTCTTTGGGTTGTGTCGATGTTTGATTGTTTTGTTGTTGTTTTGACGGGTTTTAAATATGTTATGCATGCGGGAAATTTTAAGACACGGTTTTAAAAATGTCAAACCAAAACAGCCCAAATGGGCCGGTTTATTCTCGGCCCAAATCAGCCCGTGGGTCCCTTTCATGGACTTGTGACGGTTTTTGAGTTATTGCCATTTTATCGTGGTTTGTAATATTTAGCAAGTGGGAAATATTAATAAGTAAAATATTTAATTAAAAAGGTTTTTATAAAATTATTATTTCTCACATGTTAGAAATTATAATACGAGATGGTAGTTGAATTTGATATCCTTTAAGTCAAGCGGGTTTTTGTATGATATAATAATTCACATGTTAGAAGTTTTAATAAAATAACATGTAATGAATATGATGATTTTTATGATCAAGTCTATGTGGTAAAGACTCTGTTTCTAGCCGGTTTGACCAAACGGGTTTGGTCAAACTAAGATCTAGTCAGCCCCGTTTTGACTGATGACCCGTCGCGGGACTCGGGTCGGGGATTTGTCTTCACGTAAGGTTTTATTTAATTATTGAATTAGCCTTAGTAGATATGAGGCGATATGATATTTGAATATGATTTATATGCAATTAGTCACATGATAGGAAGTTTTTCCCGTGACTGTTTAATTATATGGTTGGTGTCGTGTTGACTAAGTACCCATAGAGAATTATGAGTCTATGACGTCTTGACCATTCTAATTCTAAATGAGTATCTTGGACCATGACATTGATAGGCCGTACTATCTTTAACGAGCATATGGAGTTTGCCGCTTGATAGATTTTGTGTTCCCGGCTTGATGGATCTTCAAGTCGGGGCATGGCTGCCATGGTTTCCACTTTGGGAAATGGAGCCAGCTTTAGTACTAGCCAACCCTTTGATGGATCTTCTTAGGGGTACTCATGTGATTGTATCATGGGTCTTGGATGCGATGGATCTTCGCATTTCTCTAGGTCTGCGCAGTCTAGGTTTAGGGTTGAGTCGTATCTTGGACATGTTATTAGGGTAACCTCTGCGCTAAGATATGTGCTTTGGATCTGGGCCATGTTATTAGTGTAACCGCTGAGCCTAGATGTGTGCTTGGTATTTGGGCCATGTTATTAGCGTGACCGCTGAGCCTACATATTTAAGTATATCCTACCTCGTGGTATAGCCTCGAGTTACAGAAGTCTTCTATTGACGGTGCTAAGAACTTATGCCTGTTTGTAGACGTATTGGTCTTTCATGTTTGTATGATTCTATGAGTTTAGAAGGTGAGATGCAAGCCGGCTAAGGATTGATAGAGTTTGGATTACCGATTGTTAACTGATTCACATGATTACGTGTTGATTAGGGTTTGAGTGTATCACGGCCATGTTTCTGAGAGGAACCTCTGAGCTAGCATACCAGCTTCCCTACCTCGAGTTATAGTTTATTATCGGTTCACATGATAGCTTTCACATGCTAGGTTATATGTTAGTTAATTGTTTCATAACATGAAAAGCATATCATATCTGTTAAAGTTTTGTATTTTCAATATACATTGCTTGTATGTTATTCATGTTTCATTAAACTCGACATTTCGTGGCTGGGAGAACTCGGAGTTACTCCCCACTGACTGTGGCTTCCGTGTTTATATTTAATGCGTTCGAACAGGTGGTGAATGCATATTTGGGGTACATTGACGAGCTAGCGAGCGAAGTATTTACCTGGACCTATATTCGGTTCTTAGATTGTATATTATTTATACACTCTTTTATTTCCGTATTTATACGGGAGATATGTCTCCCGTCTTGTATATTTCTTTTGTATAATATTATTTCCGTTTTGTAATGACCCTTTTTATTTATGACACCCTTCGTTATGTATTTAAATTATTTTTTTCTTTCCGCAAATTTGAGGGTGTCACAAATACAACTTATGGGTTGTCATGCTACCTAGGGTTTCTAATACATTCTATCTCATTTTGTTGCTGACCTAATAAGCCCACCTAGTTGTTGTGCCACCTAGGGTTTCGAAAAACATAGGGTTTGTGCCTCCTAAGGTTTCGTGCATATGGACAATAACCTAGGGTTGTGTGAAGAAGAGGAAAATGGCCTCTTTGGCACGTTTTACTCTTTGGATCAAACTAGGGTTTTACAACATACTTTCACAACAATATTTTTAGATAAAAGATAAATATCTTTCTTAAAGAAAAAGCTAGGCTTTAGAGTTTACCTCATCTATGCTTCTACTATAAATACTCTATTGATCTCAAACATTCAACAAGACTTTTATACACATTTGAGAGAATTTTACAAATTGATTTTAAACAAATTTTGAGCAAAATATTTATTATTTTATCGTTTGTTTCGGAAAAAATTCAAGCATGAATCTTTGTCAATCACTCGAGTGAAATACGTTATTGAATAATAGTACATCACATATTCTTACTTATTCTTTAATGAGAATATTTGTAAGTTATATTGTACTTTCTTATTAACGTAACATAATATAGAGTATTTAGCGATACTCAATCTGAGTTATAATCATAGTTGATTATACGAGTGGGTAGAACATTTTTGTAATTCGTAGAGAGGTAATAAGAATTATTAATCGAGAATAGTGGACGTAGGTTTCAATTTGTGAAACTGAACCATTTCAAAAATCTCTTGTGTCCCTCTTTATTTCTTTACTTCTTTACTCGCATAATTCATTGATTAATTCATTGGTTGATTTTACTCAATAAAATCAAGAAATTAATTATACATCATATAAATTGAAAAAGTGGGCTAGTTTTTAATACTCAATTCACCCCCGCCCCCTCTTTCGTATTTAATCAATACTCTACATAGTCCCTACTCGATCGAGTCGGGTCGATACTCGGCCGTGTTTGGCAATACTCGATCGAGTATCCTTGTCTGTCCTATTGTTTTGATTCTGTCCCAGAGTCACTCCACCGAGTACAGCCTACTCAATCGAGTAACCCTGAGACAGAAGCGCCTTTTGTTCTTTTTTAATTTATTTTCATTCCAATGTCGAGTCTTGTTTGTTTTAGTCTTATTTATGTTGTATATTCTATTTACTAACCACTAATGTTTGTGTCTTATGCTATGTGTAAGATACTTCTCTCCCTTCTCTTTTGTTTGTTTATAACTAGATTAGTTTTAAATGAACTCACATGCTAAACAATTTTGACGAAGTTAATTGCATTAAAACCAACATAGAGCTGACGTCAGATTTTAGGGTTAAATTGAATGATTGCATCCCACATGACATATCTAAATATCCATTCATTTGTTTAGTAGATACCGTTTTATTACGGGCGAGGTTGGGTGAATTTTAATGAAATTAAAATTGTTTTCCTAACATGTAACCTCACACGAATCTGAATCTCTAAAATTTGGTTTTCTAAATCCCACATAAAATTTAGTGGCGACTCTTTCAATTGCAAAGCTAAAAAATGTGTTTTAAGAAATAAAACTCGCTTTTGTGTGGAGCGATTTCCCTCATCCACAGAATCATCTCATTCTTATAATTGACTTAGGTGGTCCGCACAAAGTGACTGGTGAACAGATCTACGATGTGTGAAGGGAACTTAGATTCTTTATAATAATAATATGCTTCCTTAACATCGATAATAATCTCTATACACTACCTGAGATACTCGTTGACTATGGTTTTAAGTACGAACTCTTTTTAAAATTAAAATTTTATGTAATAAGAGAACATGGATTAAGGTTGTCGTAGAGATCATGTGGTTGATATCAATTAGGGGAGTGGAACATACGTATTCTCTTGAAGTCCAGTCTAAATGTAACCGCTACTGAAACTCACACTTTGTTTATTTGATAGGATAATATTCTAGTGGATACTACTTGATGCACTCCGCTCTTATATGCATGGTTGATTAAAATCCGAATTGAACATATAAAAAAATGAGCATAACTAACTTAAGATAGGGTAATCCCTATTTATAGCCGAAAAGTTGTCAACTTTTGCTCCATAAGTACAATACCTATAATAAATCTCTTATCAATACAACGAGAGTGTCGAGATTATGAATGTCATTTATCTAATGATCGTAAAGTTTTAGTTGTGACTCTAACACATCTTCTAGGGACAAGATGATCATCATTCTAGGATCTATATGAGGAGGAAATCCGACCGTCTTTCGCGGCTCTGGACATGGCGGATAAAAGTTGGAAATAAACCAACATTTCCAAAGTATGTTATCTTTTTCATCATTTTTAAAATAAACCTAACGCTTAAAATAGTAAGCCCTCAATTCGGTCTACTAGCCATGTTACATAAAGTGAGTACGTACCATGCGGTGGCGCTAAGATTTGAAAGTGATTGGCTTGTCACGAGCGTGAAATGGATCAACAAATGGGTTTGTACATGGCGTAGTCCAGATCTTTTACGTTCTTAAGAATAATGTCTTCGTTATCCATAGGTTTCCCATGTAAGTAAGCTAATGAATACACGTTTTTATGGCGTGCATTGGTGTGTCAAAATAATAGATACTTTTCTCCCCTATATTTGATCGTATTTACATGTTATATTCGCTATTTATAGTGATTGTTGAGCTAATTCCGTCTTATATGTATTTCTTTTGTTTCAATGTCTTTTGTAGGATTTGAAGCGGCTTTGGGTCGTCTCTACGTCCAATCCCAACATGTGGATGAATACCGACCAAGGCGAGGCTAATATTGACAATTACGTGAGCTTAGGATGGCGTGCCATGTTACATAAAGTCATTCCAGGCAAGATTGAATAAGTTACGACGGTTTTACAAATTTTGCTCAATAACCGTCTACAACCCCAAGCATTGACCGATATCCCTTGGGGTCAGCATCAAGCTAATTAGGAGATGGAATTTAAGCTCAAAATATGCTTATCCACGTCCCCTATTGGGTTTGATCGCCCGAACCAATGGGGTTGCCATTGGAAGCAAACAATCGAAAAATAGAGCAAAAACACGCAAATGGCTTGTCATTTTTATAGTCATTATTGACCCATATCCCTTGCGTTCACCATCAAGCTAATTAGGAGATGGAATTTGAGCTTAAAATATGCTTATCCACGTCCTCTATTGGGATTGATGGCCCTGACCAATGGGGTTGCCATTGGAAGCGAACAAGCAAAAAGAGCAAAAACAAGAAAATGGCTACGGCCCCGATCGAGATTTTGAATACTCACGGTGACTGTTCATTTTTCGACCTGCTCTATGTAATGCTTGCTTGTGCTATGTAACGCATATCTTTATTTCCGTCATTTTCTATACTTTCTTAGGGTAAGTGATGCGTGTCGTTATACACCAAAATAAAAGCCTAAGTCTACTAACTAAAGAAGATAATGGAAGTAGGGTCGATCTCCACAGGGAGGAAACTAACTAACTGTAATCTAAATATGCCAGTCACAATCTAGGGGTTTTGAATTGGTTTTAAACTAAACTAAATAAGATTTAATGGAAGAGAAATAAAGGTAGAGATTAACACGAAATAAATCAGATATAAGAAAAATATGCTAGGATTCGGTCCACTGCAATATCGGCATCTACGGGGCAACTAAGTCAGTCAATCTATCAATGAGAAGGGCAATGGTTTTCTCCTCTCGGTCTCAAACCACCCTAGGGATTTTCCTAATTAACTCTCGTCCTCTTAGGAGTCACCTATCAATTCTGAGCAAGCCGTTCCCTTCCAATCTCTCGATCCAGGTCGGGGTTAACTACCTAGCTAGTCTCCTGCGTGCACTCATTCAACTAACCTCAATTAAATTGCTTAGATGGAATCTCATATTCAAAACTAACTAAAATACTCTATCCTATCATGCCTTTACTACAGTTTTCCTCATCCTAACATACAAGGGAATTAGTTACTCATGTTATTAATGATTCTAATAAAGACGATTGAACATATTACATTAGACATAATATAATCGTAATTAACAAGCATAAAACAATAACGCAGCAATTAAGAAAGGTAAACAGTAATCAAGACTAAAATAAAGATTAAGAATAAAGGAGAGAAAAGAGTTTACAGTCTTAGCAAATCCGGCGTAAGGAACAAATCTACGTCGATAATAAACCCGAGTGTAAACTTAAGGATTAATAAAGTATAGAAACTTATGTTTAATGCTAAGCAGATACTAATAATTATTGATAATGAATGAATGTCTAATGACGAAAATAAGAGTCTTATATAATGCATAACACGACTCTAAACCCTAACTAATCTACGGACTTAAGGCCCGTGATGGATTCCACTCGATCGAGGGAATATTCCCTTCGATCGAGGTCTTTATCTGAGGATGTCAGTCGATCGAGGACTTCATCTCTCTTGATCGACCAACTCTTCTACAGCTTCCCCTCGATCGAGCATATGACATCTCGATCGAGGTCTTCTTCACTTCAACTCTCCTCGATCGATCAAATAGATAGTCGATCGAAGTCTTATGGCATGGCATATAATGTTAGTCATGACTTTGGGCTTGATTGTGAACGATCTCACGCTTTCCCATGCAAGATCCTATGTCCCGTTCCTTCCATTCTCCTAAATGTATGCAAAGTGGACTGTTTTGGCTCGGTTTCTGCTACTACGCAGCTTGTACCTACAAAATGGTAATGAAAGTACAAAGTAGCCAGATGGGAGCATATGGTGACATAATATCACCTAAATGACCTAGAAATGCGTGCATAAATGGACTAAAAAGTCTATATAAAATACACGCATCAAACTTCCCCAAACCAAACTTTTGCTTGTCCTCAAGCAAACTAAATGCAGCTATATGTAACTAAATAAACCTAGGGGAATGGAGTAGGTCTCAGGGCTAGCTACAAGTCAATGCTAAATAGTTTAATGCACTCATTCAATCGCTACAAAGCTTAATACGAAAGTGAACGAATTTATACAATCTTGGAAATAAATTAGACTTTCGACCCTGTAGCACTCAACCAAATTCGGACTCTCACGGGTCACTCCTCTCTCATCAAGCAAATGGTAAGTAAATATGTATAAGAAAGAGAAAAGAAAATATAGTCACTCACCTAGACTACGACCGACACAACATGCATTGCAAACTAATATGACAGGTGATTCAAGCACCGTACACACGCATAACCATCGTTCAAGGACTATCACGTGCCAAACATTTGCAAAAATATGGATATGTGAGGCTAATTGGTAAGAAGGGGCAAAACAAGTAATGGATATGTGAGGCTAATTGGTAACAAGGTAACAACACCGTAATAGAACTCGTTCCATTCTTCCAACTATCAAAAATTAAGCTCGATGCCTTAACATATTTAGGCATCTACAACACAAATCCCATGAAACACCTCGACAAATAATTATAAGCATAGGAGGTGTAAATAACAAAAACTTCAGCCAATTATTTTTTCTCATTATATTTTCATTTTTTTCATTTTCTTTCTTCTTTCTTTTTTTCCTTTTCTTGGCTGATCGAGATAAAACCCCTCGATCGAGTGAAATAAGTCACTCGATCGAGACAAAATACATCAAAATCTGCTCGATCGAGCTACAAGCTGCTCGATCGAGGCAGAATTAATCACATCTCTTCTTTTTTTCTTGCAAATACCCACTCCAATCAATGGAAAAGAGCCAAAACTGACACAACGGTAAAATATACTTCGACTACTAAACTAGCTCGGCAAAGGTAGGCTTAGTTTAGAATGTAGTTAAGGGCAACAGGCAGATATGGCTTTGTGTGGAGTTAATGAGGTAAAATGAGGAAAAAGGAGATGCAAATATTCTCAAAACACATAATACCGACCACGAACCCAATGCATGCAGGCAATAAGAAATCAAAGTTCATATACAAGCAGATGACACGAGATGCGGGGAGTAACTACTCTCATTCCTAGATGAACTGGTCATAAATGTCACCAGTTATAGGCTCTAAAACTCAGAATATATAAGTAGTTTGCCAAAGTGTTGAGTCAAGTCTACAAATTTAAATTCCAAGACAAAATTCAATAGTTCACTACTTCGATTTTACCAAGTAAGTCAAGAATGGTGCAAGGAATAGCATAAAATAGACTTGTAGTGCAATTTCATCACGAACAAGACTCCAATCGGACTCGACTATATGCAAAAATAAACGTGATATTTTTGATTTTTGTTTTTTGTTTTAAATTTTTTCTAATTAACATGAATTGTAAACGTGAATGCAATACAAATGCAAATGCAGACGCAAAAGGATGCAAAACAACACCTCCCCAAACCAAAACAGACAATGTCCTTATTGGTTACAGCACAATAGCATATAAGGGGAAGGGAGACACAACCTAAGTCATGTTCCTAAGGAATGAAATATATACAAAGAATGGAAAAAATAAACAGAAAAACTTACAAAACAACACCTTCCCCAAACCAGCATCAACTAGGGAGCTACAATCACCTCCTCCCAGTAGTCTCCTCCGTCTCCACCCTATACGTCGGGTCCCTCTCCTCCTTCCGAGCTAGCCTCCTAGCTGCCAACTCCGCGCGCTCCCTCATGGCCCTCTGTGCCGGCGTCTCGTCCTCTTCCTCTCCAGAAGAAGAGGAAGAAGAAGATGGTTAAGGATACCCACCCTCTGGGTATCTGTAGAACGAGGGGTGATGTAACAACCCGAAATATACCCGATTTTTCTAGTAAAAATATTTACTAACACTTTTCAGTAGAACTTAAGTTTTTAAAATAGGAATTTTTGTTCTGAGTCTTATTTTGAAATTCTGCGTTCGTATTTGGAATTTTTGAGGGATTCCATGAAAAGACCGTTTTTAGTCATCTTTGACTTTTCTTGACTTTTAAGTCGTCT
>JAIUZE010006683.1:0-29151 GCA_022085475.1 Heliosperma pusillum
GAATGCGGAAATAATAAACAAACAAGCATGTGCATTATATTGCGGAAATAGGTAGTTTTTAAAACTTTTATACATGCAAGTTAAATAAAACGAGGAGTGTCAAAATATTACAACTAAGTGCGGAAAATAACAAAGAGACGGAGTCTCTAAAAATGTTAACAAAGAACAAGTGTTTAGCAAATAAGCTAAAATCGTCTAGAGGTTAATCTTCCAGGGACAACGCCCGCTAGCTCACACCCGAACCCAAAAATAGCATAAGCAAAAAGCCATCCATGCAAGCAACCTGTTCATTCATGAAAAACATGAACGCCACAATCAGTGGGGAGTAACTCCGGGTTCTCCCAGCCATATCACATTAAACGTACATAGAAGGAAATACAAAAGTAAAATCATGCATATATAGATATACATGTGAGATACGATAAGGATAGATAGGCAATTCAATATATATTGATAAGAGCATAAGAGGTACAAATCCGAACCCATCATGTTATACAAAGACTCGGGGAAGACACTCTTAGGCAACCGAATACGCTCACTAGGGCTTGCATCTCACCGTTAGCGGTATACGTTTGATAAGATTGAGACTCGACAAAAAAAACATGCCAAGTCATGCGATGATCACAATAAATCCAACATATTATCATCCATTCACAA
Source organism: Heliosperma pusillum (assembly GCA_022085475.1). Classification (NCBI taxonomy): domain Eukaryota; kingdom Viridiplantae; phylum Streptophyta; class Magnoliopsida; order Caryophyllales; family Caryophyllaceae; genus Heliosperma; species Heliosperma pusillum. Next base: position 658 of record JAIUZE010006683.1, read on the forward strand.
ACCCATACATTGACGGTGCCCAATCATGCAATGACCATGAATAATATCATGAAATCACGCATTCAAAGACGACGACACAAGACGACATCTCTCACGGTAAATGAAACGCACTAGCACCGTGTACATTGCAAGTATGATAAACAGGCATCCACGGGATAAACATTTCCCTGAACGCATACACGATCACATTTCGTATATGTTGACTAATTTCCTCCGGTAGGACGACGATATAAATACCCGGTCCTAGTCTAAATCTGGCCAGAATCCCGGAATCGCATTTTCCAGTTCGACATGCGATAAACGTTTCGCATCCAAGACTCGGTCAATCATATGACGCCGAGCACCCCAAATTCGGTAGCAAACATTCACGAAAGAGGCGGAAAAGAGCTCGAGCCACATAACAAGCGGTACGCTACATGCAAATAACACCACCTCGCAAGTACACAACATTTGACGGCCGGGTCGATCAACGCAATGCGTTCAACTCCCAACAACGTCGTTGTATGCCCACTACACATGCAATTAAGCAGTAGGATACCTCTCCATTCCGACATTCCAGCCTTACGAACGGGAAGGTAGCCAAGGAAATGAGAGTACAAAGTACAAGACAAAATAGTGCTCAAACCGTATCATTTGTAAAAACCGACTCAAAGTGGGACATAGCAAAAACCGTCACAAAACATGTGATACAAGCGAATAAAATATCATTTATCCAAAACATGAATATTATAAGTCACTACGTAAAATTTTACGATAAACAAATCATGCGAACTATTAAAAATTACGAATTTTAGAAATTATAAGAGAAAAACACAGTCGTGTTCCAGGCCGGTCAGGAGGGAGGCGGCCGGTACCCCGGCTCGGAGCACAACTAGACACAAAACGCAAGTTTGGAAACTAACTAAAACAAGGGTCCACTTCAAACGGTCATAACTAGAGTTCTAGATATGCAAATGCAGAAATTCCAAATCGAGGTGATAGCTTATCCTCTTACGATTCAACCGAATGGTCACAAGCCCAAAACAAGCAAGTCACGAAGGAGATATGATCATTCTACGAAAAAGAGTCGGTGCAGTGAATTCCCAGCCGGCCACTGAACCGGCAGCCGGTCCTTCGGCCAGGACTACATCCTACCCGAGAACAACATACACAAGTTCAATCATTTTCAATTCTCATATTTAACTTCTATCAACTATCAACAATCAATAATCATCATCAACAATCATCAACTAACAACAATCATCAACAATAACTCAATTCCTAAGCTTACTAATCATATTATAAATACGAATTCTAACATAGAAATCATATAAAACACGTAAATGATATCGAGTAACCCTTCACCGTTACCTTTACGCGTCTTTAATCGATTCTAAACCTTCCTAGTCTCCACCTACAACAATTAGATAATAAAAGACGAATATCATTCACCTTGAGAAAGACGGATAATTTAAAAAGCGAGAAAGACGGTAATTTTATTACCAATACGGATAAAGGAAGGTAAGAGGGGAAGAATGAGACGAACTTACGTGAATTCCAATAAGAAACGAAGGAGATACGGTGATTCAAAGATGGATCAAAATTGGAGGCAAGGGTTTTTGATATTTGCTTAAGGAAGAAGTAAGGGTTTTGGTTTGTGTTGAATGAAATAGATTAAGGGAGTATGAGATATTTATGGGAAAAAGTCAACAAAAGTCAAACTCGCCTTAAGACGGGATTCTCATGGAATCTCGCGGAAATTCCAAATACGAACTCGGAAATTCTAAATTCGACTCGGAAAATTAAATTTACGGTTAAAACTAATTTTCGTTGAAAAGTTTCCGTAAAATATTTTCACTATAAAAATAGGGTACATTTCCGGGTGTTACACAACTCTTTAAGATTAACGAAAGTGGCCATGTGATCAATCATATTTTTTGGGTATAAAAGAAAGGCTTACCTCCGCCAGCTTGTTGACTCATGAAACCGCTAAGTTGAGTTTGAGGTTGGCTACCAACACTACTTACGGTGGTAGTATGCTCATTTCTCAAGTGATGACTCCAAGTTCCCGTCCCGGTTCCAATAACCCAAGCAAAATCTTTAAACTTTTTTAGTACTTCACGGCAAACCGCGCATACACAACGAAAATCCCTTAGTTTTTTTCGGTAGGGCACCTTCTCGAAATATTTCCATACATGTGACGCTTTACTTGAAGATGATGGTTGACTTGAAATCGTTTCATCTTCTTCTTCATTACGGTTAGTAGCTGCAATAAATAATAAAATAAATTAGTTATGTGAAATTCTGAATCAAAGCAAAATAACAATTATATAAAAAGTTCAAATGGAAGATTAATAGATTACTAAAATAATACTAAATTGAAAAACGAAAAATGAAATGTAATAACACTAAGTGAAAAAACGACAATAAAATGTATTACCCTCTTTGAGAAGCAAACATAGCTTCAACATATTGTAACTAAAAATTAATAATCCTAATATTTAATATAATAGTAACTTAGCAAGTAGTATAATTTTTTAAAACATGAAAAATGAAGACTTATATAACTTGAGTTTATATATGTACAAGTAAAATACAATAGATAGAGAAGTCAGAAAAGTGTGAGGATTAATGTTGGAATTGGCCGGGGGTATATATAGGACATGAATATGAAAAAAAAAAAATAAATAAATAAAAGAGCTTCTGGCAAACGCCTAGTACAAACCGGTCATCAGGCGCAAAGACCGATCGATTTTAGGAAATAGAACCCGGGCCTGGCCAAGGGGCGGGGGGGAGTGTAATACTCCGTATTTCTTAGTACTAGGTACGTGGCCGAGTAAAGCTTACTCGATCGAGTGGATTGTGTACTCGGCCAAGTAGAGGGTATTCAGCCGAGTAGGGTTAGTCTCTCAGTTGAAAAGTATTATGTTTAGTGGCACTCGACCGAGTGTGGTGAGCACTTGACCAAATGAGTCTTACTCGACCGAGTGCATCTTGCACTCGACCGAGTACACCGATGTGTGAGAATATTTCGGACGGTTTGATTAAGGATTTATAAGAAATTTAAAACATAATTTCAGTTTACGCTCTTAACAAAAACCCTAATTCTCTCTAAAAACTCTCTCAAACCTTCAAGAACATACTTAATCATTCCTAGCCGGATTGAACTGCCTTTTGCTTTGTTGATTGTTTCGGTAAGAAATTATATTCTGCGATTTCGTTATTAATAGTAGTGATAAATTGAAACCCTAATTGATTTGGGGAAAAGGGAAACAAGGCTTAGTATTAATATATGTTAATTACGTGTTTAGGGGGAGGATTCATAGCAGAAGGCTTCTAGATTGATTGATTGTGATTGCTGCGGAATTTGCAAATAAGGTAGGGTTTTCCTACTCAGTAATTGTGTATGTTAATCTTTGTGATAAGCTGTTGTAGTGATAATGTATTTGATTGATTAATGATGATGACGGAGTTGGGATTGGAGTTTGGAGTGGTTACTTGGTTATTATTTTGGTGGTCGATCGGCAGACGGATCACAACCCAAGTTCGCCTCTCGTAGTTCTCCCCCTGCGAGAATGATGTGCACATTAATCTTTTGGGTGTCTCGCTACGGTGAGATCGAATTTCGATGTATATGGCTATGGTCTAGGATTAATTGGTGGTTTTGCAGGTCAGGGATGGTAACATGATGCTGCTGAGGTAACCGCTGCGGTGGCCTTCCGGTTTCTCTCTCTCTATTGTGAGCTTGATTGTCTTCTACATTGATCGGTGTTTACCGTTACTGACCCTGTTACTGTTTTACAAAACTGTTGTGATCCATTGGGGAATGGTGAGCAGGTGATCAGCAAGTAACTCGTTGAGCTGCGCTGGGATGTTGATTGGGATCACCACTATTGAGTCATAGCTTCTGCTAAGTCCACTAGAGTCATAGACATTACATTTCTTATGTTGTTATATTGGTTTTGGATTATTGGTTCAGGCGGTATGCCATCTGATTTGCGATTATGTATTTGAGTTAAACTGTTGGATTTAAATAAAGTATTGTTCTTTGATTGTGAGTTTTGATATGTACTATCTCGGGCAACCGAGATGGTAGCATATACATGTACTAAGGAGGTCTTGTAAGGCTCTTTGGCATATGGGAGTGTGACAAAGTGGTATTAGAGCGAACTATTTTGGAACATAAAACCATTGAAGCCATTGGTTTAGGAGCGTCTAATAAAATGAACCCAGGTAGAAGTCATAGGGACATACCGCAAGGATTTGGGATACGCTCTGAAATCGCAATTTTTCTCCTATAGCTCTTAGTCGGTCACAACGGGAAGTGTCGGGACGTATATATGTACTTGATATGGTTAGTATGTTAATTCTTGAGAATGATGAGAAGTGGAGGTGGAGTATGAGCTTGAATATAATGGCATGATGGGAAACATCTTACTTATGAATTTCATGTGATTATATGAAGTATGTATGAGACGCATGTGAATTGAATGAGTATGATATGGGCATGAGAATGTGATTATTATGATCGCATGTTATATATATGAACTATTATGGTTGATGTTGTGTTGGCGGCCGTGTTATGTATGACTTGATAGAGTGGGGGCAGGGCACTTGACCGAGTAAGGGATACTCGATCGAGTACCCTTGACACTCGATCGAGTGTGGGCTCTGCTATGATTCTACGTGCTGTATTTTGTGACTCGACCGAGCGCATAGTGACACTCGGCCGAGTAACCTAAACTCGACCGAGTGTCATTATGGACTCGACCGAGTAAAAGACCCTGTCTATTTTGATCAATACTGTTTTGAATGACTCGAGCGAGTCTATGTTGACAATCGACCGAGTGTGTTTGTGACAGGACTGTAGTCCGTTTTCAGCCGTAGGCTTGTGCTTACGTTTGCGTTTCTTATTGAAGTTACCATGCCTGCAACAACTGCTACTTAGTCAACAACAACCCCGGAATTCAGCGCTGAGGAGGTAGCCAGGCTGATCGAACAGAATGCAGTGCTTAACGAGGCCCTTAAGACGGTGGGGAGGGACCGAGTGGTGGTGGTTGATGCTACTACCATAAGCATAGCCATTGACCGTCACCAACCCACTACCTACGAGGGTACTAGTGCAGCGCATCTGTTAGATGACTGACATCCGCAGATGGAGATTATATTTGAGGTCGTAAACTGTCTAGAGAACCCGTTTGTTGATCAATTCGCGTTCTACCCGAGGGGTCCTGCAGGGAAGGGGTGGTTTAGAGAGAGCGTGGCAATGAAGGACTACTTCGTCAAGAATAGGGAGGAGGCTATACCCTAGGGAGAGTTCAAGGCGGAGATGAGGATTGGGTTTGTTCCCGAGCATGTGAGAGGGAAGCTAAGGGCTGAGTTGGACTCTTTCAGAATGACTGAGTAGATGTCCATGACTGACTATTACAACAAGTTCACGGAGTTGGTAAACTATGCCTGTGATATGAAGTGGAGTCAAAAGGCTCTCTCCGATAAGTTCTTGAAGGGGTTAGTCTTTCGGGTCATGAACAAGCTACGTGTGGGAGGGACTTCTGACCTTAAGGAAGCATATGAGAAGGTTGGGCAGGAGGAACGGTTGGCTGAAATGAAGCGAAGGAAATAATGAATAACAAGAGGAATGCGACTAGTGAGGGTGAAGGCAACTCTACCTTCAAGAAGGGTAGCTATTCTCAGGCAAGATCCTATTTTGGTAGTGGTGGCTACAAGGGAGGACATAAATCTTGAGGGAACGGCGGTCTGGCTGCTAGTGAGACTTCGGGGGTGAGGTGTCATGGTTGTGGTGGTTTTGGCCACAGGAAATTCGTGTGTCCATCTTCAGGAGTGGGTAGGGGTTACCAACCTTCATTCCAGTGGACGTATTCACAGAGCATGGCTAGTAATCGGCTTGCGGGTTCATGGAACCGGCAGGGGAACCAGAGCATGACCGGCGGTGGTTATAACCGCAATAGAGGGACCTACTAGCTGCAAAACAACAATAACGAGAAGCAGAGTTAAGCATCGAAGACTATGGCATCTGCGAGCACAGTGCAAGGAATATTTGAGTAAGTGTCCTCAACAGTAGTGCGATCACTTAATTAAATCTCAATAACAAGAATACAAAGGTATGATAAGTATGGCGGTGGTGATCAGTTGATCCCTTGAGGTCACACCGAATGGACGATTCCTTAATCATGAAAGTTAATTAATTGTATAACGATACAGATTAATTAATCCTTTAATTTGAACAAGTTTATATTATAAGTGAGAATTATATCTTAATGTAATATGATTAAATATGATTCAATTTAGTAATTTTAATCGTTATATTGTTAAGAATGATTAATGTTTGTGAAACATTTGAGATAAGCATAATTGGTTGATTATGATTACAAATAGTTGTAGACTATATTAACCAAATATGAGATGACTCGTTTTAGATACATGTAATTATAAATTATTACTAAAAAATATTGAGTATAATTTATTTGTTATAAGATTGCATTTAAATTAGTTAATCTACATTTATAAGAAAAATTACATGTCACACTTCACACGTCACATGTCACACATATGACAAATGACAAAATCACAAAGTTAAAATGGAGTCCATGTAAACTTGAGGGCACCGGTTTTTGGGCATGTAGGGTAGGTATTTAAGTAATGATTATTGTTATAATTAAGAATTAAGCATAATGATTATATTCCTAAACCTAGAACCTACCCTACAACATTGTAAAGACAAAAAGTTAAGCATGCTCACCTTCTCTTATGGAGTGGCCGGTTTATCATGCTAGTATTAATTAAGGAGTTGTTTCTCTTATAATTACTTACTAATCTTCTTATAAAAGAATAAGTTGTTTTATCTCACATTCTCACTAGAAACTTAAGCATATAATCAAGTTCATATATTACTACTAGCATACAATATTACAAAGAGTAGTAATAGTTGTATTAGTGTTGATTGTTCATATATGACAATCACATTTATCGTTTGATTTTCTAAAAACTCATTTTGTGCTTTGTTATATCCAAATAGGTTGTAGTGACAACTTTAAACCATATTAAAGTGAACTGGATTAACATAGCATTGGCCCCTAGTCGCTTATATGAGGTGATGTCTCCAAGTGACTGTAGTGTGATGTGATTGACGGCAAGTTCAAGTGCCATAGGGTCGTAAGAGATGACTAGTCGATCACATAGGCAGACTGTATGGGACACTCGGTCGGGCAGTGACCGCTTACAGAGTTCTGGCAATTCATATAGCCCGGTCGTGGCGAGAGCTACTATAGTATTCTTTTTGAGTCAATTCTTTAGACTAAAGACTATTCGCCCAAGTCGACACTGTTTCTGACTGACTTTGATTTTTGTCCCAAGTCTTTCTGTAAGAAAGGGTGAATTGACAATTTTTGGGTCATAAAGGACTGTGAGTGTACGAAAGAAATAGTGCGATAGGAAATGTCCAACCCCTTGGCAGGGTTAACTAATATCTCAAGGCCACTCGAGGAGTAATAGTGAACTGAAAATGCGTGGCCACGCTCGGAAGGTATCTATGGTAGATAATTTCGGTCAGTCAGTTACTCTCCGGATCGAGAAAACCACTCAACATATGATCACATGCAAGTACGACCTATAAGACACCTTGCATTGAGTGAGATATTGTAATAGGACAAGAGAATTGGTGACGCACACTTGTTTAAAAACAAGTGGGAGATTGTTGAAGCAAGTGTCCTCAACAATAGTGCGATCACTTAATTAAATCTCAATAACAAGAATATAAAGGGATGATAAATATTATAGTCAACTGGTCCACATTTATCGGTAATGATTGGTTTACTAGACTTTAACATTACTATCGTATGACAATGGTGATGCGTTGATCCCTTGAGGTCTTACCGAAAGGACGATTCCCTAATCATGAAAGTTAATTAATTGTATAACGGTACAGATTAATTAATCCGTTAATTTGAACAACTTTATATTATAGGTGAGAATTATATCTTATTGTAATATGATTAAATAAGATTCAATTTAGTAATTTAGTCGTTATATTGCTAAGAATGATTAATGTTTGTGAAACATTTGAGATAAGCATAATTGGTTGATTATGATTACAAATAGTTGTATACTATATTAACCAAATATGAGATGACCAATTATAGATACAAGTAATTATAAATTATTAATTAAAATGTTGAGTATAATTTATTTGCTATAAGATTTCATTTAAATTAGTTAAATGTACATTTATAAGCAAAATTACATATCACTTGTCACATGTCACACATATAACAAATGACAAAATCACAAAGTTAAAATGGAGTCCGTGTTAAATTGACAACACTAGTTTTTTGGCATGTAGGGTAGGTAATTTGGTAATGATTATTGCTCTAATTAAGAACAAAGCACAATGATTATATTCCTAAACCTAGAACATACCCTACAACATTGTAAAGACAAAAAGTTAAGCATACTCACCTTCTCCTTTGAAGTGGTCCGTTTATCATGCTAGTAATAAGGAGATGTTTCTCTTATTATTATTTACTAATCTTCTCATAAGAGAGTAAATTGTTTTATCTCACATTCTCACTAGAAACTTAAGAAGTTTCTCATATAATCAAGTTCATATATTACTAATAGCATACAATATTACTAAGCGTAGTAATAGTTGTATTATTATTTTTATCAAGGGAGTCTCTTACATTATTCAAATAAAATAATATAAGAGAGATTTGGGATAGTCTAGGTGCAAATTATAGAAATGCTTCTACACTTGGAGCTTAAGGAATTTCATCCCATATTCATTTAGTTCAAGAACAAGAATAGGAAGGTGTCCTATTCTTGTGCGCAATTCGTTCAAATTAATGTGAGGAAACAATTTTTTCCTCTCATCTTTGTTTTATATTGTTTGCATGCACTAGATCTAAGGGAAATAATTAAAGAGTTAATTAGTTTATCATAATAAGAGTTTTATGAGGAGGTTATTGAACCCAACAATTGGTATCAGAGTATATGATATTGCTTGCAAATCGTTTATTAGTTTTTACGAGTTAAAAGTAACTATATAAAACTAAACGTTTGTGTTATTTATTTTATGAGGCACGAAATTTTTATGCATGTTATACATTCTGGTCTTAATATGTTTTTAGGTCATTTTGATGATTTATGGATGGTTGTTGCTTTGTTTAACGATTTTTAGTTAAACAAATACATTTCAATGAGTAAAATGAACTTTTATTTGATAAACATAGTTATAGTTCGAATGTGACCATGAAATGTTAGTATGATGTCACATGCATATTTTACCTACTCTATGTAAATTTGTAATAAATATGATTTATTTTGCATGATTTATGATTTTTAATGGTTAAAATGTCTTAAATGATGATTATTTTGGCATAAATAGCTAAAACAAATTATATGGCATGAGAAAATTATATTATGTTTAAAATATATTATAAATATCATATGTAAATTTAGAAAATTAATTAGATTATGTTTCATATGTTTTATGTATTTTATTTGATAAAATCGATTAAATGCAACTATATTTTTCTCTAAAATGATTTGAAATATTTTGACCAAAATTTTGAAATGATAATGTTTCTGGAAATGTTTCAGAATGTAAAAACTTTTTATTTTCAAAATTATGAATTATTGTAATTAAAATTGGAATTAATGCATTATTGTTATGTTAATAAGGGTGAAAAGCGAGATATAATGCGAAACCAAATTGAATTATCGTCAAAGAATTAGTGAAGACTAGTTTTTGAGTCCTAAAATAGTTGAGATGATTAACTTGGGCTTAAATTTGATTTTAGTGTCAATTAGTGATTTTAATAGGTTATTATCACGCATTTCCATAAAACCGGGTTATATACGATATAAATTTTATTAGGGCACATTTATATTGTAGGAGTATCACTAATAATTATGCTGCATTTTGAATGGATGAATGTCATTTTTGGGTTTATGTAATTTTGAATTATGTAATTTGTCTTAGTATAGCCTTTGTTTTAATCGATATTACCCGTAATGTTAGGGAATATTGATTCGATTTAATTTTAATGTGATCTCGTATCACTTTTATTATAATACTCCCTCCTATTCAATGTATTCTTTCCCTTTCATTTTGGCTCTTAGATTAAGGAAATGAATTTTAACCACACAAAACACACTACCCCACACACAAATGAATTTAGACCACACAAAACACACTACCCCACATCCAAAAAAAGAAATAGGGAAGAAAACATGAATAACCGAAAAAAGAAATATGGAAGAATACCATGAATAGGAGGGAGTATTTTATTTTAAAATTGTATAATAGATAAGCCTTGAAATTTTAATTATATTATTTTTAAATATTTGTAATTACAGAGTTTCCTAAAGACGGAGCCATTTGGAAAGGCGTTCCGAAAGAGACGGTGTCCTTAGGAGGCGTGCACATGAAGTTCAAGGGACCAAAGGAGTTGGTTTCCAAATTTTTAACAGATTATTTGAATTTCTATAATTTTAGGAAGGTCATATTAGGAATTGATTATTTGTTGCATTTTATTTATATGTTGCATGCATGCCAAATCGCCATATATATCACACATGCATTTTATCAAGTAATCGACTGTGTCAATTATAATTATCGATAGATGTAACACCCGCAAATGTACCCTATTTTTATAGTGAAAATATTTTACGGATACTTTTCAGCGAAATTAAGTTTTAATTTTAAAATTTAATTTTCCGAGTCGAATTTAGAATTTCCGAGTTCGTATTTGGATGTTCCGCGAGATTTCAAGTAAATCCCGTCTTAAGTCGTCTTTGACTTTTTATTGACTTTTTCCCTTATACTCCCTCATACTACCTCCTAACCTAATTCATACTCTCACAACTCAAATTTACTTCATCACTAAGAAACCAAGGAAAAACCTTGCCTCCATTTTGATCCAATCTTAGAATCGTCATATCTCGCTCAATTCTTGCTCAAATTCACGTAAGTTCGTCTTATTCTTCCCCTCTTATCTTCCTCTATCCGTATTGGTAATAAAATTACCGTCTTTCTCGCTTTTCAATTTATCCGTCTTTCTCAAAGGTGAATTATATTCATCTTTTGTCGTCTTTGTTTAGGTGGAGACTTTCTAGACCCCGACAAAGATTACTATCTAGTGGAGGAGGCTTAGAAATCGTTTAAAGACGCATAAAGGTAACGGTGAAGGGTTACTCGATATCATTTACGTGTTTTAATGTGTTTTCTATGTTAGTAATCGTATTTGGAATAGGATTAGTATTCATAGAACTTGTGTTGATGATGATACTTGTTGTTTGTTGAGAATTGATATGAGAATTGATGATTTATGATAATAGTTGATGATGGTTGAGTTTAGAACAAAATGGAGTTGTCTTTACCCAAGTCACGGTCGTGAAACTCATGTCACGAGCGTGAAATAGTGGCTGACCAAATACCCTTGCGTAACAGACAGTTTCACGGGCATGAAATACAAGTCACGGTCGTGACTTGTGCAGTTTTACTGCACTGACCCCTTTTCGTAAAATGATCATATCTCCTTCGTTACTTGCTTGTTTTGGGCTTGTGACCAACCGCTGGAACCGTAAGAGATAAGCTATCACCTTGACTTCGAATTTATGCATTTTCATGTCTATAACTCTAGTTATGACAGTTTCAAGTGGACCCTTGTTTTAGTCAGTTTCCAAACTTGTTGTTTTGAGATAAGATCTATGTTTCCTATTTATTATGCTTCTAAACTTGGTCTAATGCTTATGTATCATGTATTGATTCATGTTTATCATATTTAAACTTATATGATTCCCTATTCTCATGTTTTGTGACGGTTTTTGGTATGTCCCACTTTGAGTCGGTTTTTACAAATGTTACGGTTTGAGCACTATTTTGTTATGTGCTTTGTACTCTCATTTCCTTGGCTACCTTCCACGTTCGTAAGACTGGAATGTCGGAACGGGATGTATCCTATTGCTTAATTGCATGTGTTAGTGGGCATACGACGACGTTGTTGGGAGGCGAACGCTATGCGTTGATGCGACCCGGCCGTCAAATGTTGTATACTTGCGAGGTGGTGTTATTTGCATGTAGCGTACCGCTTGTTATGAGGCTTGTGCTCTTTTCTGCCTCTTTCGTGAATGTCGACCGAATTTGGGGTACTCGGCGTCTATGATTGACCGAGTCTTGGATGTAGAACGTCTTACCACATGTCGAATCGGAACACGTCTTATTCCTAGATTCTGGCCAGGTTTAGACTAGGACCGTATTATTATCGTCGTCCTACCGGGAGAAAATTAGTCTACATATACGAAATGTGATCGTGTATGCGTTCAGGGAAACGTCTTATCCCGTGGATGCCTTTTAATCATACTTGCCATGTACACGGTGCTAGTGCGTTTCATTTACCGTGAGAGGTGTCGTCAATGTATTGGTATGTTTGGATGAATGATTATGTGATTGATCATTGGATGACTTGGCATGGTTTGTTTGTCGAGTCTCAATCTTATCAAACTTATACCGCTAACGGTGAGATGCAAGCCCTAGTGAGCGTATTCGGTTGCCTAAGAGTGTCCTCCCCGAGTCTTTGTATAATATGATGGATTCGGATTTGTATTCCATATGCTCTTATCCTTATATATTGAATTGCCTATCTATCCTTATCGTATTTCACATGTATATCTATATATGCATGCTTCTACTTTTGTATTTCCTTTTATGTACGTTTAATGTGATATGGCTGGGAGAACCCGGAGTTACTCCCCACCGACTGTGGCGTTTATGTTTTTCATGGATGAACAGGTTGCTTGATTGGATGGCTTTTTGCTTGTGGTATTTTGGGTTCGGGTGTGAGCTAGTTGGCGTTGTCCCTGGATGAAACACCTCTAGACGTTTATTAGCTAGTTTGCTAATCACTTTGATATTGATAACATTTTGAGAGACTCCGTCTCTTTGTTGTATTTCGTACTTTAGTTTGTAATATTTGACACTCCTCGTATACTTCTACTTGCATGTATAAAAGTTTTTAAAATACCATATTTCCGCTAACTACTTCACATGCTTGTATGTTTTTATTTTCCGCATTCGCGAGGGTTGTCACAATAGATCACCAATTTAGTTCACTTAAAGAAGATAGATAATAAATTGACTTGACCTCTATTTTTATTAATTGAGACTTAGCCTTAACAAATAGTAGAACCCATGAATCCCATTTTCATTAGGGGGTAGGCTCGGCTCACCGAGGTGTTTCCATTTTACGTTGGATAAGTGGGGTAATAAATTGTTATTACATCGAAATTTGGTTGTTCTCAACGGAAAGATTAGGGCCCGTGGCCCATGTGTTCCGGGCTAAAGATGACAATAATGGTATTTCATCGACCAAGAGTTATAATTGTAGAATCAGTTAAAGAGTTAACCCACCAAATTAAATTAATAAAGGTCGTGGAGTCAGTGGCTCACATAAACCCGAGTTGATATAGAATTCGGGTCTTGGAATCATTTGTATGGGTAGAGGTCATTATATAAATGCTTAACTTGTTTAAAATGTTTACATGTTTTCAAAACGATAAATGTTGACATTTTCTTCAACTCCAATTTTGTAGTCAAAACTTATTTATTCGCAATGGTTTCTACCGTCCCGCCTCCCGCACCAACTCTTATGACCGTGTCATGGCTTAGATCTTTCATGGATCGATGCAAACTGGAATAGAATGGTTCTAATTTTGATTGGAATGAGAAACTTCGCCTTGCTGCCAAAGGTGATGGTAAGCTTCGTTACCTCACTGAGGCTTCTCGCGCTCCTCCTAATGCGAGGTCAACTGACGCCGTAAGGGAGGCCTATGAGACCTACAAAAACGAATTGGCCGCTATAGAAAATGTCTTGATCTTCTTAATTGATGCCAAACTTTAAAGGAATACCATAAAGATGAATTCCACACATGTGATCTACACTAAACTCGTGTCCATGTTTTCACGAGCTCCTAGGATCGTTTAATATGAAGACGCATCTCAATTTTTTGACCTTAAGATGAAGGATGGTCAAACTATTATCCCCCACGTGCTCAAAATGATTGAGCATGTCGAGGTACTCATGTAGCAAGGAATAGTGATTCCTGAGCAGCTTGTGATTGACCGTGTACTCCACTCCCTAAATCCTATGAAAGGGTTTGTTAACTTTAGGGTGAACTTCAACATGCAACACATCACCACGACTCTCCATGATTTGCAACAAATGCTTGTGCGAGCTGAGCGTGATATGGGCTACAATGCTAGCACTAGAAAAGATGTTTTAATCAATGCTAAGAGCAAAGGGAAATTCAAGAAAAGCATAAATAAAGGGAACAAGCCCACACCTTTTAAAGACAAAGGAAAAACCTATTGGGAGTAGGTCTTCTAAGTCTACGAAGGGTGTCGCCGCCAACGACAAGTGCGATTATTGTGATGGTATAGGCCACTGGAAACATAATTGCCCGAAATATTTCGGAGATATTAAAAGTGGACGAGTTTTCCAGTAGGTAATAAGTCTCCCGGATGTTTATGTTATTGATATTGATCTCAACTTTCGTATTTTGATACAAGTTGTAGTTCTCATCCTACTAATTGGATTTAGGGCATGCGAAAAAAGACAAGGCAAAGCAAACTTGAGGGGATCTCCAAGATGAGGGAGCTAAGGTAGCCACCACATAGAGGAGACATATGGATTGGCTTGGCGTTATTTTGCTATTTGTCTTCCTAGTTATTGTTGTATTTTGAATGTCGTTTTGGAACCTTTTGATTTCCGTCTTAGACATGGAAAATGGTTTTTATTTCCATTTTGAAAGACAATTTTTGTACTTTATAATGATGGCTTGGTTTTCAACCGAAGTCATTATATTTATGGAATTAATGTTCTTAAAATTTTCATTATACAAAGTTAATATTGTAAACATAAAGTATTACCACTAATTGATCATATTAGAAATATAATGATTGGATCATTATAATAATCACCTAAGTTATTAATTGGATTCTCACTTATGAAATTAAGACTAAATATCACAACTTATTTGAAATAAGAAAGATTAATTGCATAGTCAAATCGAGTAAACGAACTCACATTTGGGGATTTACCATACATGTAAGCCCTAAAACTAGACGCCAACAAGACTCCATACAAACTATGGAAGGGACAAGAACCCTAGATTTGTATAAGACATGGATGGAGATCCAATTATTTAGCATAAATATAGAACAAGTCTATTGAAAAGCTAGAATACAAGGTCTTAACAAATGAGTCTTTTAATAGATCACTCAAATATAACATGAGCATTTTACTCCTTCACGATTAAGAGAACAAAGCTGTTTGTGGCTCATAAGGCTATCCTTCTAGAAAATATGTGTATTTTCCAGAGGATAGAGTGGGAGAAAATTTGCCACAAACTAATTTCTAATAGGGAGACAAGAGAAAATGTTCTTGAGTCGTCCAAGGTTAGAGGTTAGTAGTAAACTAATTTCTAATAGGGAGATAAGAGAAAATGTTCTTAAGTCGTCTAAGGTTAGAAGTAAGTAGTTAAAATTTTTCCTTTTTGAAAGTAATAAGACTATGATCTATGAAATGGCCGTTACTAGTTCCAAATCAAATTTGTTGCAGAAGAGCCTTACAATTCAAAATGGAATCTATGCATATAACTAGAATTACTTAGAGAGGTTTGGAGCTCTCCAAGTTAAATAAAACTTTTAGGTAAAGAATTGCATAGAGAGACATAAAGATGTCTAGAAAGCTAAGTTAAAATGTAACCATGCTTAGATCCAAGTTATCGTTACTACCCCTCATTGTGAGTGTATATATGACAAGTAGGTGTTAAAACCACTTTTCTGAATCGATATTTAGAAAATGGGTGTGTATATGACACAAACATAAATTGTCACACAAAGCTTAAGAGATCAATGTGTGATCCTAAGAAAGCGCTTAAGAGGTTCTAATGATCATTTCATGATAAGAGAGAATGGTTTTCTCCAATCGTCGAAGAGCCATGATTATACATGAAGTTAAGTGGGAGCTAGATCTATCATTTATGAACATGAATTTAGTGGGAATCAAAATTATCATGTTTGGACATGAAGATTATTGGAAGCAAATTGTCTTGCATGTCTTGTATGTAAGAGACATAGTAATTATTGGGAATGATGTACTGACATTGTCTTCCGTGAAGGAGTGTTTGGGAAATCATTTCTAGATGAAATATTTGGAAGATGCATATTGCAACCTAAGTGTCCGAAATCTGTGGTGATTGATGACAAAGGACATTGGCATTAAGATAAGAATTTTATATTGATAAAGATCCTTCATCTGAGGATCAACCAACTAAGTTATTTATATTGATGAAAGTGGAATCACTTTGAAACTGTCATAGTCATTCACTGAACCTAAGAGTTGTTGATCACATAATGATTACTAATGTTTCCGCTATTAGATCAATCATGTATGTCATGATATGCACATACCTTGATGACTTATATGCTTGGAGCATGACAAGTCAATAACAATCCAATCCACATGAGAGTCATTGGATAGCTTTCAAGAACGTCCATGAGGTTCTCAAGCAGGACTAAGGACTTGTTCTTGTGTTTGGTAGTAATAACTTTGTTGCGTGTTAAAGATTACACCAATCCAAGTTTCCAAACATATGAGGATTTGTCAAAATCCTAGGCTAATTTTGTTATTATAAAGGCGAATAACTAAAAAGCATGATTGAAGAGTCAATCATTAAGAATTCTAAAAATGGAGTCTTAGTACATTATGATAAGGATAATGTGACTTGTAAGGAACTAATAGTAGATCCTTTCACCAAGATACCTATCACATAGTTATTATGATAACAAAGTGGGAGCATCTTTCAAGTTAAAGAGCCCAACTCTAGATAGACATCTAGACATGTGCTTAGATGAATTCATGTCATAAGAGATGACATTGAATGGAAGGAAAAAGCAATTCACAAGGTTGGAATAAATGGATACATGGTATATCCACTACCCAAGCCTTATTGCATTTGGACAAGATCGCCATGTAGTATCATGGAACTTGTATACTTTAGATTGTAAGATATGAAGCAATAACATTGTGTTTATTGTCATATATGATAATCACATTTATCGTTTGAGTTTCAAAAACTCATTTTGTGCTTTGTTATATCCAAATAGGTTGTAATGACAACTTTGAACCGTATTAAAGTGAACTGGATTAACATAGCATTGGCCCCTAGTCGCTTATATGAGGTAATGTCTCTAAGTGACTAGAGTGTGATGCGATCGACGACAAGTTCATGTGCCATAGGGTCATAAGAGATGACTAGTGGATCACATAGGCAGACTGTAAGGGACACTTTGTCAGGCAGTAACCGCTTACAGATTTCTGGCAATTCATATAGCCTAGTCGTGGCGAGAGCTACTGTAGTATTCTTTTTTAGTCACTTCGTCAGACTAAAGACTGTTCGCCCAAATCGACACAATTTCTGACTGACTTTGATTTTTGTCCCAAGCCTTTCAGTAAGAAGGGGTGAATTGACAATTTTGGGTCATAAAGGACTGTGAGTGTACGAAAGAAATAGTGCGATATGAATTGTCCAACCCCTTGTCAGGGTTAACTAATATCTCAGGGCCACTCAAGGAGTAGTGAACTGGAAATGCGTGGCCACGCTCGGAAGGTATCTATGGTAGATAATTTCGGTCAGTCAGTTACTCTCCAGATCAATAAAACCACTCAAGATATGATCACATGCAAGTACGACCTACAAGACACCTTGCATTGAGTGGGATATTGTAATAGGATAAGAGAATTGGTGACGCACACTTGTTTCAAAAAAGTGGAAGATTTTTGGAGTAACTGTCCTCAATAATAGTGCGATCACTTAATTAAATCTCAATAACAAGAATATAAAGGGATGATAGATATTATAGTCAACTGGTCCACATTTATCGGTAACGATTGGTTTACTAGAGTTTAACGTTACTGTCGTATGACAGTGGTGATCCGTTGATCCCTTGAGGTCACACCGAAAGGACGATTCCCTAATCATGAAAGTTAATTAATTGTATAGCGCTACAGATTAATTAATCCCTTAATTTGAACAACTTTATATTATAAGTGAGAATTATATCTTATTGTAATATGATTAAATAAGATTCAATTTAGTAATTTAATCGTTATATTGCTAAGAATGATTAATTTTAGTGAAACATTTGAGATAAGTATAATTGGTTGGTTATGATTACAAATGGTTGTAGATTATATTAACCAAATATGAGATGACCCATTTTAGATACATGTAATTAAAAATTATTAATTAAATTGTTGAGTATAATTTATTTGCTATAAGATTGCATTTAAATGAGTTAAATGTACAATTATAAGTAAAATTACATGTCACATGTCACATGTCACACATATGACAAATGACAAAATCAAAAAGTTAAAATGGAGTCCGTGTTAACTTGACGACACTGTTTTTGGCATGTTGGGTAGGTATTTAGGTAATGATTATTGCTCTAATTAAGAATTAAGCACAATGATTATATTCCTAAACCTAGAACCTACCCTACAACATTGTAAAGAGAAAAAGTTATGCATGCTCACTATCTCCTATGAAGTAGTCGGTTTATCATGCTAGTAATAAAGAGATGTTTCTCTTACTATTACTTACTAATCTTCTCATAAGAGAGTAAATTGTTTTATCTCACATTCTCACTAGAAACTTAAGAAGTTTCTCATATAATCAAGTTCATATATTACTAATAGCATACAATATTACTAAGCGTAGTAATAGTTGTATTAGTATTATTATCAAGGGATTCTCTTACATTATTCAAGTAAAATAATATAAGAGAGATCTGGGATAGTCTAGGTGCAACTTATAGGAGTGCTTCTACACTAGGAGCTTAAGGAAGTTCATCCCATATTCATTTAGCTCAAGAACAAGAATAGGATGGTGTCCTTTTCTTGTGCCCAATTCGTTCAAATCCTTGCGAGGAAACAAATTTTTCCTCTCATCTTTGTTTTATATTGTTTGCATGCACTAGATCTAAGGGAACTAATTGAAGAGTTTATTAGTTTATCATAAGAAGAGTCTTATGAGGAGGTTATGGAAGCCAACAAGGAAGTGGTCAGAAGAACCATGGCAAACTGTTCATGATGGATAAGCAAGCAGCAGAGGCGGATGCGCAGGTTGTCACCGGTACATTTCTCGTTAATCGTGTCCCATCCTTTGTTTTATTAGATTCCGGGGGGGGGGGGATTCTTTTATTTCTAAGAGTCATGAAATGTTGTTCGGGCTTGGGAATAGTGAGTCTTTAAAGGATGGGGTGGTATACCTTAAGGGGAGTTAGTGTCTTGTATTATGGTTTTTAAGGGGGTGTCTATGATTTCGTGGGAGGTGGATTTCCTTGTTCACCTGTTTGTATTTCCTTTAGACGAGTTTGAGGTAATTGTCGGGATGGAGTAGTTGGGTAGGTATAAGGCAAATATAGATTGTCATCAGAAGAAGGTGCCTTTAAGGGGTCCGAAAGGGGTTAGAGTGTCATACCGAGGGTTCGTTGGGAAGCCTAAGGTGAAGTTGATTGCGGGCATTACTTGAAGCCGTACCTGAGGAAGGGCTACCCAATGATCTTAAGTCATGTGAGAGATACCGGAGTAAAGGAGCCGACGGCAGACCAGATTGAAGTAGTGAGTGAGTTTGATGATGTCTTTCCGGATGAGATACCGGGATTATCGCCGAGGAGGGATATTGATTTCTGCTTGGAATTGAAGCCGGATACGGGACCGATCTATAAGTCCCCGTCTCTCATGGGACCAAACGAGCTTGAAGAATTGAAGAAATAATTGAATGAGCTACTGGCCAGAGGGTACATTAGACCTAGTGTATCGTCGAAGGGTGCGCCGGTTTCGTTTGTAAAGAAGAAGGATGGTAGTTTACGGTTTTGCATTGATTACCGTGAGCTGCACCATGTGATGGTGAAGAATAGGTATCCATTACCTAGGATTGATGACTTGTTTGATCAGCTGAGTGGAGCTTGGGTATTTTCGAAGTTAGATTTGAGATCAGGGTATCATCAGCTGAGGATAAAGAATAGTGACATTCCGAAGACGGCGTTTCGTTCGAGGTATGGGAATTATGAGTACTTGGTGATGCCGTTTGGGCTGACTAATGGACCAGCGGCATCCATGGATCTTATGAACCAGATTTTCAGTCCATACCTGGAAAATTTGGTCTATTCTAAGACTAAGGAGGAGCAGGTGGAGCATTTTAGGATCGTGTTGCAGACCTTGAGGGACAAACAGATGTATTCTAAGTTGTCTAACTGTGAGTTCTGGCTCGAGAAGGTGGCATTATTGGGTCATGTGATTTCAAAAGAAGGAGTGATGGTAGATCTAGGAAAGATTGAGGTGGTGTCTAATTGGGAGGCACCAAAGAATGTGGCAGAGGTGAAAATTTTCTTAGGTTTGGCTGGGTACTATAAGAGGTTCGTGAAGGACTTTTCGAGGATAGCTAGACCTAACATGGCTTTGATGAGGAAAGAGAACAAGTTTTGCTGGGATGAGAACGGTGAGACGGTGTTCCAAACCTTAAAAGAGTGTTTCGCCACAGCTCATGTTTTTGCATTACCTGAAGAGAGTGAGAACTTTGAGGTGTTTACGGATGCATTGAAGTGTGGTTTGGGTTGTGTACTGATGTAGAATGGGAAGGTGATTGCTTATGCGTCGAGGGAGCTGAAGCCTTATGAAGATAATTACCCTACACATGATCAAGAGTTTGGTGCGGTGGTGTTCGCGTTGAAGATTTGGCTAGAGCCAGGTTTAAGGTGTTTTCAGATCATAAGAGTTTGAATTACATCTATACCCAGAAGAAGTTGAATATAAGGCAACATCGGTGGATGGAGCTGATTGGATTATGATATGGAGATTATGTACTATGAGCGGAAGGCTAATGTTGTTGCTGATGCCTTGAGCCGAAAGAGTGCACATTTCATGTGCACTGCGATGTTTTTGATGCGGTCGAGAGAAGAAGTAGCAAAAATAGGGATCCATGTGATTCGAAAGGGGGATGCAACTAGTGACTTGATGATCGAGCCGGGATTATATGATGACATTAGGAGCAAGCAACTGGAGGATCCTAAAATTTAGCGTTGGAAGAAAGGGGTAGATGAGGAAACTACTCCTAGGTTTGCGATTCATGCATATTGGAGTGTTATATTTGAGGGCCGATGGTGTGTGCCTGACCGGACCTGTCGCAAGCCCGATACAAAGATAAGTTACCCAGACTAGGCTAATAACAAATTAATGTAATTAGGGAAGAAGGGGTCGATCCTTAGGGAGATGGTGTTTCCTATAGAATGTGAAATGTCTCGCAATTGGGTCTTATCTAACGAATATCTAGGTTTTGGAGTTTTGAATTCTAAACTAATGAAAAGCATAAATGAAAACAAAATAAAAGCAAACTAAAATGAAAACAATAAAGCTAATGATGAATTAACAATGATCGAAGGAATCTAGGGAAGTAGGTTCACACATGTAGATTAACATATTGATGCAATTGGATATGGAACATGCAAATAATTCATTGTGAGTTCGTAAGAATGATGTGTTCATTACAATCATAGATCAGATGCTCTAGCAGGCTTTTAGGCAATTGACTAGGTCTTAATTCACCATGTCGTGCTTTGTCTATTCAATTCACGTATCTCTACCATGGAAAAGAATTCCATTATAGTCAATGATTTTGATCAGAAATCGTTAACTATCGTTATAGGCCGAACATGCATAGACACTATGTTTTATAAGCACAATTTCTTTTATCCAATTATCATCTTTTAATCAATCTAACATGGCTACCCTACACCCTAGAAAGGTGACTACTCACTCATGATGATGTTTGAATCTAAGATGATATCAACAATGAAAACTAGGATAGACATGTTTAGTTGGTTTTGACAATAATTAAGACTCTCTATGTGGCGATAATAACGACGCTAAATTGACAATCTAATGAAATGAAATGGCGATTATAACGATACTAAAATGAATCTAAGATAACATGGATAGAAAATAACAATCAAATGGAAAACATAAAGACATTTAAATAAGGGATAAAATAGAAATACCTAGGTGACGATCAACAACGAAAGCGATAACAATAATAGAAATCCCTTGCATAGAATAATCGTTCCTTGAATTACAACACTTAAACCCAACAAAGTAGATTACAAAGATTGAAATTATTATTAATCTAAGCTAAGGTTTTGATGTAGAAAAGACAGAAATAAACAAAGAACTAAAGATGAAAAAGAAGAAGAAAATGAGAGAAGGGAGGCTAGTTCTCCCTCCTCCTAATCTAAAGAGAAATGTAAGAAGAGAAGAGATTATTGTAAAGAGGATGTGTTCAGAAGAGTGGCTGGAGCATCCTTTATATAGCATTAGGGTTTCGTGGGGGAGGGGTCGAGCATTGAACATATAGGACAAAAGAAGGAAGTTGAAGCAATTTGCTCGAAGCAGCAGAGATACCCGATCGGGTACATCACTTACCCGATTGGGTAAGTTTTCATCTGGGTTCTTTGACTCTCATTTCATCTCCCCTTCCATGTGACTTGACCTCCAACATCCCCCTTGACCTCTTGAGTCGGGTTTGTTGATAGGGTTTGATGTAAAACGATGATTTCTTTGCCTAACTGATCGGTCTTCTGACAACTGCGACATCGTCTTTACTTCTTCTCTCTTTTGAATTAGTGAACCTTGTTGAAATGCCTTTCACTTGGTCAAGCTTCCTTCTTCAAATCGTCAGGTTCTAGGAAAATGCTCGGGAATATAGAAAAAGGGCGTAGAAACGCCACTTTCCCTACAAAACATGTTAGAACACAGGAATTCGCCTAGAAGACGATATTAGCTCATAAAATGACTTAACAAAGTACAAATGACATACAAAACCGAGCTAAATTGGGGATTAAAATCATACAAATATTCACTTATCAAACTCCCCCAAGCTAAACCTTTGCTTGTCCTCAAGCAAATATAACAACCAATACCAGGACAAGGGTTGCAAGCATTGGCTACTATACCATCAGGAAACAAATCTCAACGTATAACTTTGGAAACATAATGAATCATAACCCAAAAACAACATGGGCAAGAATGATACATAAACATGGCTGAGATTTACATAACGGCGTAGCACAAAGAATTTCACTACAGAATTTCGGCTCTTGCATGATCTTTTGACAAATGGACTCTCACGGTACACTCGAACACTCATTGTATGTAAAAGGTGATTTCTTTTTGTGTAAATGTTTTGAGACACTCACCTATCTACGACTTATGAAAATGTGTCCGCAGTCTAATATGGTAAAAAATTCAAAACACAAGTCAAAGATCACAATGCACATAGAAAAGAAGCCGAAAAATAAGAAGAAGGCTTTGGGAAATAGGTGAAAGGTGGATAAACAGTTATGGTCATGTGAAGTTTAAAGTGAGATAGCAACTGACCAATAATAAATGAATACTCAATCCAAACTTTCGATCAATTTTCCAGAAGACGGATAACGAAGCCAAAAGGAACAAGTGGGCTTATTACACATGACAAAATAAGAGTAAACTCCTTCTGAATATTGACTTGACATTTCTTAAGAGATACTCACAACTTCTCCTTTTATTTATTTTTCTTTCTTTTTCAATTTCTTTTCTTTTTCTTTTCTTTTTTCTATTTCATTTTTTTTATTTTATTTTCTTTTCTTTTCTGAACATAACATTGTTTTTTGAACATTTTGGTTCTTCCAAATTCACTTTGACGTCAAGGAACAAATCTTCTCAAAAGAGTGTGGGAAAATATCTGTATATTTCTCCTCTAAATTTCAGGATTATAACAAAATTATAAGATACAAACTAACGAGTCATATAAGAAAATAACGATATAAATAAGAGATAAAAACAACCTATGGTCCTTGCAAATTGGCTCAAGAACAATATCAAAAGTATGATATCTCCTACTAGTTGCACCCAAAATGCTCCTTGATATGCCTTAATCGTGCTAGAACGATTATATTAAATTACCGCTAATTTTATGTGAGATTTGATGATAGATCTAGAGAGAAAAATTGAGAGAAAAATCACCCTAGGTCTTATATTCGTGCCGTCACTTTTCTACCAAAAAACAAACTCAAGGTTTTTTTTTCTTTTTATTCTCTCTTAATCATACTAGCTAGGTTTTCCTAAAATAGGAAATTGCAATTAGGATCCTTTCCAAACCGATTTGGACCGAGTAGATATATCCATTTATTGCTTCATATTTTTCGGTCACACCTAGTAAATAACATCCATTGTATTATTATAATTATCGTCACTAATATCGTCATCTCATTAATAAGTCCACTCAACCTTTTGCAGTCGATTTATTAATACATGTCTGACAATATTTACAATAATTATTACGAGTAATACATTTGCTTAATTAAATATAACGGTTTATATTTAATCACGAATTAAATGATTAGTTCGTTTAAGCTAACATTATTTACATTAATTAAATATAACAGTTTATATTCAATTTACGAATTAACAGTTTAATCCGTCTATCATCATCATTTTTGACTAACCTTTTAGTCAAATACCTCGACTAACCTTGTAGTCGTATAAGGCATCAATATGACTATATTATTCATATAATCACATCTCTCAGACACATCCTATAGGTGTGACTTATAGGGACCAGTTGATCACCGCCATAATAAAATGACTATAACGTCAAACTTCTAGCGAGCCAACCGTTATTGATAAACGTTAATCAACTGATTATTATACAAAGTATACCCTGTGAACCTACAGAGATTTATTTATGTTATTGCACTAACTGTGGAGGACACTGGCTCCAACAATCTCCCACTTGTCCGTACAAGTGTGTGTGCGATAACCGATTATCATATCCATAATAAATTTCTCCACTCAATGTAAACCAATTTGGGCAAAGTCTGTATTCACAAAGGTTGTATTTTACAAGTGACATGTATCAAGAGTGGTTTTTCCTCGACTAGAGAGTAACTTAACTGATAAACGAATCTTAATTGCGAGCATGCCAGGCATTTCGTACAACTACTCCTCGAGTGGCCCTGAGACATACATACCTGATAAAGGGTGGATATTTTCTTCAACTCGAATCGTGCATATCAAGCCATTATGAAATGACCCCGGTAAAAATCTACTTAGCCTCCTGGACGGTCGACCATGAGAAGAAACCAAAGTCACCCAAAAACCTCCCTTAATCTCAAGAGACAGTCTGATAAGTCCAAAGAAATGACTCTAGTAACACTATGACGTCTCTAAGGGTTCCACGACCTGGCACCTAATGTTCTGAAACATTTAAGACTCCATAACGTTGTCACAAAATTGTCCTGCGAGGTATCATTATAACTCGCATATGTGATCGATCAGTCAACTTTTTTACTTATGGCTCGTTGAACCCACCATCAATCGACTTCACAGAATAATTGCCAGAGTTAACAGCTCATGTAGGCGATTACGGACCAAAACAAATATAATGTAATTCAGTTCACTTTGTGGTGTTCAATGTTGTCAGTACAACCCACATGAAAAACAAAATATAAAACAAAACGATGATTTCATAGATAGTTTTTATGAAAAGATACAGGTGTCTAATCCATATAAAACAACTAATACAACTCAGGAACACGTTTGATTCCCATGGAAATAACGTGCCCTTCATGCTTATCATATCTCAATGGTTTAGTGAGAGGATCTGCGACGTTATCATCCGTAGCAATCTTGTCTATCATTATCTCCCTTTGCTCCACGTAATCTCGGATCATGTGAGCCTTCTGTTGTACATGCCTAGACTTGTTGCTGGACTTAGGCTCCTTAGCCTGGAAGATGGCACCACTATTATCACAATAGATGGTGATCGGGTCATCCGAACTAGGAACTACAGTTAGTCCCTGTAAGAACTGACGCATCCATATAGCTTCCTTCGCAGCCTCTGAAGCAGCATAGTACTCAGACTCAGTCGTAGAATCTGCTATAACACTTTGTTTGGAGCTTTTCCAGCTGACCGCAGCGCCATTAAGAGTAAAAACGAATCCAGACTGAGATTTCGAGTCAACTCGATCCGTTTGGAAGCTAGCATCTGCGTAACCGATTGCGCATAGCTCAGTGTCCCTTCCATAAGTCAATACCCAATCTTAGTCTCCGTAGTACTTAAGGATATTCTTAACAGCCATCCAGGTGTTTTTTTTTTTTTTTTTTTTTTCACCTGGATTGCTTGTACCGACTCGTCATACTCAATGCATATCCCACGTCTGGACGTGTACATATCATGGCATACATGATCGATCCTATAGCTGATGCATAAGGAACCCGACTCATGCGCTCGACCTCTTCCGATGTCTTTGGTGCCTGAGCTTTACTCAACTGCATCCCAGAAATCATTGGAAGGTTCCCCTTCTTGGAGTTGGTCATGCTGAACCTCTCAAGAATCTTATCTATATAAGACTCCTGACTGAGGGATAACATCCGTCGTGATCTATCTCTGTAGATACGGATCCCCAAAATGCTTTGTGCCTCGCCCAGATCTTTCATCTGGAAGTGGTTCTTTAACCAATCTTTTACCGAAGTTAAGAGAGGTATGTCATTCCCAATCAAGAGTATGTCGTCAACATACAATATTAGGAAGACAATCTTGCTCCCACTAGACTTGATATATAAGCATGGTTCCTCGACCGATCGAGTAAATCCATTCTCTTTTATGACCTGGTCGAAACGATGATTCCAACTCCGAGAAGCCTGCTTAAGTCCATAGATGGAACGCTTAAGCTTGCATACCTTCTTAGTATTTTTAGAGTCAATGAAACCTTCGGGTTGTACCATGAACAACTCCTCCTCCAAATAACCGTTTAAGAAGGCGGTTTTCACGTCCATCTGCCAAATTTCATAGTCATGAAAAGCGGCAATCGCTAAGATTATCCGAATGGAACGCAGCATGACTACGGGTGCAAAAATTTTATCATAATGCAATCCTTGCACTTGAGTGAAACCTTTTGCCACTAGTCGTGCCTTATAGGTGTCTGGTTGTCCCCCTACGGAATGCTTTATCTTTTAAAGCCATTTGCACTGAAGAGGCCGAACCTTATCAGGCAAATCAACCAGATCCCATACGTCATTCTCATACATAGAGTCCATCTCGGATTGCATGGCTTCAAGCCATAGCTTAGAGTCGGAACAGGTCATGGCACCTTTATAGGTAGCGGGTTCGTTACTCTCTAGGAGTAAATCGTCATCTCTCTCATTCTCCTCGACCATACCTATGTATCTGTCTAGAGGAATAGAGTGTCTACCCGACCTCCTAGGTTCCAAAGGAATATTGACCGCAGCCGATGATGAAGGAACGGTTTCCTCCATTGTTTGCTCGGTTGTTGGTTCTTGAATCTCCGACAGATCGAAGGTTCCATTACTTGTCCTATTCTCGAGAAACTCTTTCGCTAAGAACGTCGCACTAGCCGCAACAAAAACTCGATGTTCGGTAGGCGAGTAAAAGTAATGACCAAACATCCCTTTTGGATAACCAATAAAGTATGTCTTGACCGATCGTGGGCCGAGCTTATCGTCAGGTCTCCACTTGACATAAGCCTGGCAGCCCCAAACCCGAATAAAGGACAAGTTATGGACCGTTCCCTTCCATAATTCATATGGAGTCTTGTCTACAGCTTTAGACGGACTTTGGTTAAGTATTAAAGCAGCTGACAAAAGAGCATAACCCCACAATGAGTCAGGTACAACCGTGTGACTCATCATGGATCGAACCATATCAAGTAATGTTCGATTTCCCCGTTCGGACACACCATTCAATTGTGGTGTTCCAGGTGGAGTTAACTGTAGTACAATACCACAGTCTTTAAGGTGTTGATCAAACTCATTCGAAAGATATTCGCCACCACGATCTGAACGTAGTGCTTTAATCTTTCTATCCAGCTGGTTCTCAACCTTATTCTGGAATTCCTTGAACTTTTCAAAGGACGCACTTTTATGCTTCATTAAGTAGACATATCCATATCTACTCAAATCGTCCTGAAAGTGAATAATTCTGATACCATCTCTAGCGTTTTAATTGACATAAGGTCCACACACTCATTATGTATGATCCTAATAGGTCAAGCACCGCGCATTCCAACACCTTTGAAAGAAATTCAAGTCATTTTGCCTATGAGACATGATTCACACGTGCCAAAAGATTCATAGTCAAATGGGGAGATAGTCCCATTGTCAATGAGCTTCTTCACGCGTTTTTCATTTATGTGTCCCATACGGCAATGTCATAGATAGGTTTGATCTTTGTCACCAACCTGTACCTTTTTATTACTCACATGCAATATATCTGTGGTTTGATCTAAAACATAAACCCCATTCATGGAAACTGCTTTACCATAAATCATTTCGTTAAAAGAGAAAATACAGCTATTGTCCTTTATTACAAATGAAAAAC
>JAIUZE010006684.1:0-12553 GCA_022085475.1 Heliosperma pusillum
GTTCATTCTTGCTTATTTTATACATCTCTCAAAAACTCTTCTTCTCTCTAAAACTCTCACATACTAATATTTACTCAAGTATTACTAGTGTAGTAATATAGCATAATATTAGTAGTATATATCTATCTTATTATCTAGTTATAATAAGGGTAGATTATTTGGTGTCATCTTTGTTCCTCTAATTAAAGGAGATCTTCTAGTTTGGAGATTACTTGTGTTCTCCCAACCCATTTATAGCTCAGAACAACAAGAAAGATTCTTTTTGTTTCCCCTATAGTTGCCATATCAATGTGAGGAAATTTCTTCTTCTTTTATTAAATGTCTTTATATTTGCCAATGCATTTTACATAGATGCATTAAATACTAATTAACAAGTAATTGAGCAATAATTAAGGGTCTAATTAAGGTCTATGGACTTTCATGTGGTATCAGAGCTAGCTTGTAGCATGCATGTTCATTTTGGACATTTTTATTAAAGTTATAAGATAACTAATAAATCAAAGATTTTGAGTTAAAATACGATTCTGACGAAAACGTTTGGTGCATATATACCTGCTGACCGCAAAATGTTTGTGGTCAAATTTCGTGATTTTAGGGATTGATTTGCTATTTATTTTGATTTTTGGTGTTTAAACCGAGTTAACATGCATTTTATGAGTTAAAAGTTAACTAAAAATAGTTGCATGTTTATTCTGGACATGAATTTTTAATATGATCTCACATGAATGCATTACATATTGTATGTAAAATTTCGTGACTTTTACTTATGTATTGCATGTTCATTGATTTTTATACGATAAAAGTCAATAATATGAGATTATAATGTTCATAAAATTGAAAACTCCTTTTCTGGTCTTGAAAATTTTTGGTACATTTTAAATTCTGATGTTGATCATCCTGGTGAAATTTCATAATTTGTTTACCAGTTTTACTATATCTAATGATTTTTATTTGATAAGACCATTAAATACAAAGCTATTTGTTCATGAAATTAATTTAAATTTTTTGAGCAAATAATTTTTATTTTTATAGTTCCTGGAAATTTTCCAGAATGTACAAACTTTTTGGTTTCAAATTTTATGATGTTTATATTTTATTTTGGTTTTATTTCATAATTGTTATGATTAAACCGTAATATTTAGCAAATGAAATCAAATCGATCTAATTAATGACCAAGAAAATTAGTAGTGACTAATTTTGAGTTCTAAATCAGTTTAGTTAATTAGTTTGAATTTAAATGAGATTTAAAAGTTGATGATGATTTTTAATGGTTAAAAATCAATGAATCCCGGAAAAATCGAGCTACAATGAGCATGAATGAATTTAGGGCGATTTTGGCATGAATTTTGCAGAAATTTATTTTATTTATGGTTGAATGAATGAATGTCATTTATTTAATAATTTATGCAAATTTTGTACCTAGTATGACCTAGTTATTTTTAATCGTTATTACCCGTAATGTAAGGGAATAACGGTTTGGTTGTAATTTTTTTTGCGATCTCGTATCGCCGGTTTGTATAATTTTAATAATTTCATTTCTTAGAATAAATGTATAATAGGAATTTGTATATTTGTATATTTGTAATTATTTTTTGAAGACCGGTGACTCCCTCAAGACGGTGCCATTTTGGAAGGTGTTCCAAGTGAAGAGGCAAGGGACCAAGGAGTTGGTTTCCGAATTTGTAACTATCTAGTTAATTTTGATTAGCTAGGTGGCCATACTAGGATTTTATTGTTGCTTGGTTGCTTGCTTTATTTCCGCGCATGCCAAAATCGTCACACATGCATTTTATTTACCGTTATTATCAATTCAACGTTATTCACAATTCACCGACTTAGTTCACTTATAGGTAATTAATAACTAAATTGACAAGATCTCTCACATGTTTAAAAATTGAGATTAGCCTTACCAATTAATAACACCTATGAATCCCGTGTTCATTAGGGCTACCACGCTCGTGGGTCCCTTTTTACCTCGGGTAAGTAGGGTGATACGATCACAAGCTAAAATTGGATTGGACTCAACGAGATAAGCTTTATCTTGGGACTAGGAGATGGATTTAGTTGAAATCCGTCAACCAAGAGTTCTAAGGGTAGAATTAGTCAAGTAATGACTTACCATTTCTAGATAAAAGTAGCATGCGATGACTATTTTTATTTAAAAATGGGTCTTGGAATCATTTATATAATTTAGTGAGAGGTCAGTATATGAATGCTAAACTTGTTAAAATGTTTTTCAAGTAAATTAACAATGAATGTTTATATATTTCCTTTTGTTGTAGTTACCATATTCGCATAATGTCGACATCATCAAACGTTGCAACCTTGGGTAAGGACTCATGGTTGAGATCCGTCATGGACAAGTGTGTCCTAAAGGATGACGGAAGTAACTTCGTTGAATGGGAGTCAACGATCAAGAGCGCCACGTTATCCGATAACGTGCTTCGCTACTTGGTCGAAGAGCCCCCCACCGAACCCGCGCCAAGATCGTCCGCGGTGGTTCGGGCCTAATATGACCTTTATTTGAAGGTTGCTAATGACGTCAAGAATGTCTTGATTTGGTCAATCTCACCCAAACTCAAACTCCAATTGATATCTCTCAATGCATATGCGATATTCACGAGGATTACGTCGATGTTTTCGCAAGCCCCTCAAATTCTCCAATATGAGGCGGCTACGAAATTCTTTGACACCAAGCTTCAAAGGGGCCAAAAGTTTGGCCCACACGTGCTCAAAATGGTTGAGCACGCGGACACCTTAGAGCGTCTAGGGTGCAAAATTCCGAAGAAATTGGTTGTGGGTAAGATCCTTCATTCACTCACACCTAAGTTCACCTAATTTAGGGTGAACTATAACATGAATGGCATGGACAAGAGTTTCCATGAAATCCATACACTCCTCACCCAAGCAGAGAGGGACATGGATGCTAGTGGGAGTGAACCCAAGGATGTTATTTCCATGAAAATGAAGAACATGAACCTTGGGGTGAGGAAGGACAAGGGAAAGCGTAAGACTCTTTTCAAGAAATCCGGCAAGGGAAAGGGCAAGGTCTTTTATAAGGCCAAGCCCAAGGTCAACAAACACGCGGAGGCGGATTGGTATTATTGTAATGGCAAAGGGCATTGGAAACGCAATTTCCCCAAGTACTTGAAAGACAAGAAGGACAGTTCTGTGACAACGTTAGGTAAAATACTTTCATCACTCTATATGATAGATATTAACTTTGCTAGTACATCTTCTTGGGTATTTGATACCGGTTGTGGTTCTCACCTTTGTAATCATGTACAGGGGCTGAGGGACGCGCAAGCACTAGCCAAGGGTGACGTGGACCTGCGCATGGGAAATGGAGCTAAGGTAGCCGCAGTTTCCGTGGGCACCTACGTTCTTCTTTTGCCGAATGGTTTAGAGTTGTATTTAAATAATTGCTATTATGTACCAACTCTTACCAAGAACATTATCTCCATTTCCGTGTTAGACATGGAAGGATTTTCATTTTGCATTAAGAACAACTGTTGTACTTTTTCACTTAATGAAATGGTTTATGGCGAGGCCATTTCTATTGGAGGTATTTATGTTTTAGATATTGCAAAAGAGGTCTATCATGTAGAAAACAAGAAGCTCAAAACAGGTGAACCTAATCAATCATACCTTTGGCATTGTCGTTTAGGGCACATAAACGAACGACGCATAAAGAGACTTGTTTCATCTAAAGTACTAAAACCATTCGATTACGAATCTTATGGCGTATGCGAATCTTGTCTTCTAGGCAAGATGACTCGTGCTCCTTTTACGGGAAAAGGGACACGAGCAAGTGAAGTATTAGGACTTATACACACGGATGTATGCGGTCCAATGACTATCCGAGCTAGAGGTGGTTATCACTACTTCATTACTTTTACCGACGACTTGAGTAGATATGGATATGTCTACTTGATGAGGCATAAAAGTGATGCTTTTGAAAAATTCAAAGAATTTCAAAATGAAGTAGAAAACCAATTGAATAAAAAGATTAAAACCCTACGATCCGATCGTGGTGGTGAATACTTGAACCATGAATTTGATTCACACCTAAAAGATTGTGGTATAGTATCACAATGGACTCCTCCTGGAACACCTCAATTAAACGGTTGTCCGAAAGGAGAAATCAACTTTATTAGATATGGTTCGATCTATGATGAGTCTAACAGAGCTTCCTGATTATTTTTGGGGTTTTGCTATTTTATCTGCAATATTTTCACTAAATCGAAGCCCGACTAAAGCGGCAAACAAGACTCCATATGAGATATGGACAGGGAAAGTCCCTTATTTGTCGTTTATGAGAATTTGGGGATGCGAGGCCTTTGTTAAGAATAAGTCTGACGATAAACTCGCACCCAAATCTGACAAATGTCTATTTGTAGGATATCCAAAGGAATCACGTGCTTATTACTTCTACAATAAACAAGAGGACAAAGTGTTTGTGTCTCGTGATGCAGTCTTTTTAGAAAATGATTTTATTTCTAAAAGACAGAGTGGGAGAAAATTTGAACTTGATGAAGTCCAAGAGCCACAAACCGAAAAGGACGACGAGGAAAACGTTCCCTCTTTGTCTGGTACGGTCATTATTCCTTCAGAACCTAGGAGGTCAAGCAGAACTAGTCATCAACCTGATAGATACCTTGGTATTATAGAGGAAGGTGATGACTATAATTTGCTACTTTTTGAAAGTAACGAACCTACTACCTACAAAGCAGCCATTTGTTGTTCCGACTCAAAGCTATGGCTAGGAGCCATGCAATCCGAAATGGATTCTATGTACGACAATCAAGTATGGGACTTGGTTGATTTACCTAAGGAGGTACGACCTCTTCAGTGTAAGTGGATCTATAAGATCAAAAGTGGCATAGATAATTATAATGATGTTTACAAAGCTAGATTGGTGGAAAAAGGTTTCACCCAAGTTCATGGTCTTCACTATAACGAAACCTTCGCCCCAGTCGCCATGCTTCGATCCATAAGGATTATCTTAGCGATTGCCGCATTTCATAATTATGAGATTTGGGAAATGGATGTCAAAACCGCCTTCTTGAATGAGATTCTAGAAGACACTAGTAGAACAATTTCCTATGGAACCGGTTGCACACCATCCTATAGCATCGGTTCATGGAGGTTCCCATGGCGCAGATTCGTTTGGTAGGCGCTATTGGCATCGGTAATAAAAACGATGCTAAAGAGTACTTTTAGCATCTGTTCCACAAAACAAATGATGCCAAATGTACACCTTTGGCAACACTTTTGTTTGACAATTGACGCCAAAGGTAAGTAATTTGCATAATTTATTATCCCAGAACCGATGCCAAAGGGTGTTTTTGAATCAGTTTTTATTGCACAACCGGTGCCAACTGAACTTAGATTTTAAGAAAATAGCTATTACAAAATCAGATCCACGACAATTGCAAATAAGAGCCAGACGAACAAACAATATGAATAATAATAGCTGTCGAAAATTGTATAGCACCTTCATTATAAATTGATTAACCAAAATTTTACACACTAGCAAACCGATTTCTCAAAATATTAAACTACAATTCCATAATCCGCTTACATCCAAGACTTAAAACTCCACTACAACGCACACATATCATACATAAAATATCCAGCTAACGTATACAACCCAACAAAATATCCAGGCACAAATGTTCAACATAAAATAAAAACCAACTACATCGCCTCTATACATTTCTGAGACCAAAACTCACGAACTTGGTCCATATCTTCAATCGTCATCCTTGACTTCGAAACACACTAGCAAATTAAAAAGGTATGCAAACTTAAGAGATCCATCTATGGTCTTAAACAAGCATCCAGGAGTTGGAATCATCGTTTCGATCATGTAATTAAACAAAATGGTTTCACTCGAAGCGTCGAGGAACTGTGTTTATACATGAAGTTTAGTGGGAGTAAAGTAACTTTTCTAGTCTTGTATGTAGATGACATACTACTCATTGGGAATGATATTCCAATGCTCACTTCTGTAAAGGAGTGGCTAGGAATACATTTCCAAATGAAAGACTTAGGAGAGGCCCAACGCATCTTAGGTATTCGGATCTATAGGGATAGATCTAAAAGGATACTAGCATTAAGTCAAGAAACTTATATTGATAAGATTCTTGATCGGTTCAACATGAAAGACTCTAAGAGAGGCTTTCTTCCTATGGGAAGTGGGATCACTTTGAGTAAATCTGAGTGCCCTACGAAACCCGAGGAGATTGAACGCATGAAATTGATTCCTTATGCATCTGCTGTTGGATCAATCATATATGCTATGATGTGCACTCGTCCCGATGTTGCATATGCTTTGAGCATGACAAGTCGTTACCAAGCAAATGCAGGTGAGAGTCACTGGATAGCCGTAAAGAACATCCTTAAGTACTTGAGAAGGACCAAGGATTCGTTCTTAGTGTTTGGAGGCGAGACTGAGTTACGTGTAAAGGGTTACACAGATGTCAGTTTCCAAACAGATAGGGATGATATGAAATCCCAATCCGGCTACGTTTATATGATGAATGGAGGAGCTGTTTGTTGGAAGAGTTTCAAGCAAAGCGTTACAGCGGATTCTACAACAGAAGCAGAGTACCTTGCAGCGTCTGAAGCTGCAAAGGAAGCTGTGTGGATTCGGCAATTTTTTGAAGGACTAACAGTAGTCCCTACTGCCAAAGATCCTATCACAATTTATTTTGATAACAGTGGGGCTATTTTTCAAGCAAAAGAGCCCAAGTCTAGTAACAAGTCTAGACATGTACTTAGGAAATATCATGTAATTAGAGATTACGTGGACAGAAAGAAAATTGACATTTGTAAGGTTGGGACAGATGACAACATTGCTGATCCTTTAACCAAGCCTTTATCAAAGGCTAAGCATGATGGTCATGTCGTCACAATGGGATTGAGACGTGTACCAGAATTCCTTTAGATTATGTAATATGTAATAATTGAATGTTGTATTAATTATTTCATATATGATAATTGCATTCATTGTTCGAGTTTCATTATAAACTCTTTTATTTAGTTTGACTAAATTTAATACTTTGTTTATCCGAATAGAATTGTTGGACCCTATTCAAGTGAATAGGACGAACTTAGTATTTTGTCCCTAGTCACTCAATGAGGTGACGTCTCGAAATGACTAGATTGTAAGTCGATCGATGGTTGGTTCAGCACCATGGGATCATGGAGATGACTGGTCGTTTACATAGACAGACTGTATGACACTCTGTCGGACAGTGACATTGTAGAGACCCTTAAATCAATTATTCGATGCCTGGTCGTGGCAGGGTCTTCTATCTTATTCCTATAAGTCGATTCTTTTGACTGGCGACCGTCTATCTGAGTCGGTGCAGTTTCCGATTGGTTTTGGTTGATGTTCTAGGTCGTGCCGTAAAAGGAGGCCGAGGGACTTCTTCTGGATCATGGTGATCTGCATCATACAGAGTAGATGGATCAACAGGAATTGTCCACCCACGTTGGGTAAAAACATCTTTAGGCCACTCGAGGAGTAGTTTACTGTAAATGCGTGGCCACTCTCGTAAAGTGATCTATGGTGATTTTTCCGGTTCAGACGTTACTCTCCTATCGAGAAAAACACTCCTAGATATGTTTAATCGGCAAGTGCGACCTAAAGACACCTTGTCTTTGAGTGGGAGATGTGATAACTAGACAAGAGAATCGGTGACGCACACTTGTGTCAGACAAGTGGGAGATTGTTGGAGTAGGTGTCCTCCACAATAGTGCGCCACATAATAAATCTTATTATGGAATATAATTGGGATAATTATTGACTATATATATGATTAGTCAGTTGATTAACGTAATCAATAACGGTTGGCTGACTAGAGTTTGACGTTATTGTCGTTTGACGGCGGTGATCAACTGATCCCTTTCGGTCACACCTAAAGGATGAAATCCAAATAGTAACTAATTATTTGTATATGATACAGTTAATTAGTACATTACATATATTCGATATGTACGAGAGTTAATTGTTAGAAATTGAGTTAAGAACTCAAATTCAATTAAGTTTATTTTTCAATTAAGCGATAACTGACTAATAAATTTATATCTTATTTTAATACAATTAAATAAGATTTAACTTAGTAATTAATCGTTAAATTACTAAATTAGTTGAGGTTTTGAGATAGAGGTAATTAGTTAATTATATTTACAAAGAGTTGTAAAATAAATTAACTAAGCATTGTGGGACCCATTATATATTGATATAATGGTAAAATATTACTTAAAATGTTAAGTACATAATATTCATTTATTTGTTTCATATAATTGTTATATGATCAAATTAACACTTAATTATACAAGATAATTAAAATGAACAATTGTTGTTCAATTTATTCACTAGTTCATTCTTGCTTATTTTATACATCTCTCAAAAACTCTTCTTCTCTCTAAAACTCTCAAATACTAATATTTCCTAAGTATTACTAGTGTAGTAATATATCATAATATTAGTAGTATAATATCTATCTTATTATCTAGTTAATAATAAGGGTAGATTATTTGGTGTCATCTTGGTGCATCTTAAAGGAGATCTTCTACTTTGGAGATTGTTCTTGTTCATCCTTATTTATAGCTCAAGAACAACAAGAAGGAGTTCTTGTTGTGCCCATTTAATTTCCATATCAATGTGAGGAAATTTCTTCTTTTATATAAATGTCTTTATATTTGCATGCATGTTACATAGATCATTAAATACTAAATTAACAAGTAATTTAGCAACTAATTAGAGGAGTCTAATTAAGGTCTATGGACTTTCAGTAACAGTAAGTTGACCCATATTAAGCTTTTTGCATATAGAAAATGGCATAACACTAACACTAGCTCCTAGATCATAAAGAGCTTTATCTATAGCTAAGCAACCTATATTACAAGGAATAGAAAAACTCCCTGGATCCTTGAGCTTAGATGGTGATCTGGATTGCAACACAGCACTGCATTCCTCAGTAAATGCAACCGTCTCCACTTCATTAAAGGATCGCTTCCTTGTCAATATGTCCTTCATAAACTTCGCATAAGCCGGCACTTGAGTGCTTAACTCAGTAAAAGGAACACTCACTTGAAAATTCTTGACCACTTCCATAAACCTCCCAAACTGTTTATCAAGCTTGGATTTATGTTGGCGGTGCGGAAAGGGAAGTGCAATGGCAATTGGATCGGCTTCTTCGGCTTTGGAAGATGAATTAGAAGACTTATCATCCTGATCAGGGGTTGCTCGATCGAGTTTTTCGGAACAGGAACTTTCAGGAACTTTTCGAGCGGAATTTTCAGGAATTTTAAAGGTTGCTCGATCGAGCAAGGGGGTGCTGCTCGATCGAGCAACCTTGTTGTCAGCTCCTTTTTCGCTGTTTTTCGAACTTTGACCGGCAACTTCCAAGCTTTCATTGGTTTCATCCCCTATCATTTCAAGGCCTTTGTAATGGGTTTCACTCCTCAAGGTGATAGCATTTGCTTGTTCATGTGAAGGGTGTCCTTGAGGAGGAAGATTACTAGGTTGTTTATGTGGATTTTGAATTGCCAATTGGGCAATTTGAGTGTCAACCATTTTGTTAAGAGCTATCAATTGAGAGATCTGAGCATCTTGCTTTTGTTGGATCATAAGACTTTGCTGCAACATGGCTTTCAGCTCCGCCATATCATTACTTGGAGGTGGTGGAGGTGGAGCTTGTTGAAAGTTTTGGCCTCCTTGATTTGAACGGTTATAGTTTCCTTGAGAATTGCGATTCTGAGGAATCACATTAGAAGAACCTTGTTGTTGAGGTGTGGTGGGGTAGGATTAAGAACATTCTGACTTCGGTAAGAGAAATTTGGATGCTCTTTCGTCCTTTCATCGTAAAAGTTGGAGTAAGGTGTACCTTGCTTAAAAGATTGAAAGGCAAGTACTTGCTCAACCGTACTCATACACTCAACTGCATTATGCCCCATAGTACCACATCTTTCACAGGTTGTCTCTTGTTGAACCATGACATGAACCGTTTGTTTATTTTCCAAGGACTTTGAAGTTTGTAAATCGACAATTTTGGCAGTTAATGTCTCCAACTGAGCTGCAACGGCATTATCCGAACCTCCTCTCCTCGCATTTCCCCTGGGATTCCCATACTCAGCAGTGTGAGTAGCCATCTCATCAATTAACTTCCAAGCATTGACATCAGTAGTGTTATTTTGGAATCTCCCATTAGCAGCAGAATCTAACAACGTCCTCTGATCATCATATAACCCATTATAAAACTGGTTGCATAGGAACCAAGTATCAAAACCATGATGTGGAACAGACTTGACAAGCTTTTTGAAGCGAACCCAGGCCTCATTAAAGTTCTCATTGGGACCTTGTTTGAAACTTGTGATTTGG
Organism: Heliosperma pusillum; assembly: GCA_022085475.1. Taxonomy (NCBI): domain Eukaryota; kingdom Viridiplantae; phylum Streptophyta; class Magnoliopsida; order Caryophyllales; family Caryophyllaceae; genus Heliosperma; species Heliosperma pusillum. The sequence continues at coordinate 10,397 of JAIUZE010006684.1, forward strand.
CTTCGAATGGCATTGGTTTTATGTGGCGGAAAATATCTTTTGTAGAATGCAAGCGCCAAAGAATTCCAATCGGTGATGCCAAGTGCATCCATATCTAGCTCACTCATCCAATCTTCTGCCCCGTCTCGTAGTGAAAAGGGAAACAACACCAGCTTGATCTGATCTTGCGTTACCCCACCCGTTAAAGGAATAGAGCAACAATAGTTGGTGAATTTCTCCATATGCTTAGCAGGATCCTCGGTAGGGCTTCCTCCAAAAATGTTTCGCTCCACCAAAGAGAAATAAGATGGACGAATCTCAAAAGTACTATTACCCGTAGTAGGGAGTTTAAATCCCGTGGGAATAGATGCAACGGTAGGCTCCGAATAGCTGGCTAGAGTAGGCATGGTTGTAGTGGGTGCAAAAATATGTGTATCCTCTTCTAAGGATGGTTTTTCTGCGACGAATTCGGCGTAAACTGTTTCAAGCGTACTCAAGTCTTCCGCTTCTTGAATTTCCTTCCAAAAGTTTCGTCTAGCTCGGAGAGTCTTCTCTGGTTCGGAATCGTAGGGTACGAGATCGGACCTGGAACACCTGGGCATAAACAAAAACTAAAGAAAAGGATGAGAACTGCCTCAAGGAACTTAGGTTCCCTGAGACGAAAAAGACAAACTAAGTAGAAACAAACAGAAAATTGTTGCCTCCCCGGCAACGGCGCCAAATTGGATAAGGGTAAAGTCGCGTCACCTTAATCAAAGTAAACCTAATTCACAACTAACTAATAGTCAGCGGTAAGCAAGGTATCGAATCCACAGGGAGGCAGTAGTATTCTAATCTGTTAAACTAGGTTCGTCTCTAAAGTAACAATTTCGGGGTTTTGAGATTTGTATTTCTAAACTAAAAGCAATCAATAACAATAACTAATAGCAAACAATAACAACTAATAGTAATAACAACTAATAATAAAATGTTGAAAACAATAAGATTAAAAGTCTAGGGTCTCAGGTTCACTAGGATTATTGTTCAGGGGTAAGGATGTAGTCAACTATCATGCAATAAAGTTATCTAAGGTTGAAAGATCGGTCGATTCAATTATTCCTTTTAAATCTACAATTTAACATGTGATCGCTATCATTAAACAAGTTCTATTCAATTATCATAGCCTATCTTAGTCTTAACCCGGTCGGTGTTAATCCTAATTTGCGAGACTAGCTAATTAATCTTGGTGAGTAATCAAACAACTAGAATTAAAACGATAATCAAACGATAACCATGCAATTGCAATTCGATTAATTAATCTACCCCTTCTAACAATCCTAGATCCCCTTTCAATCCTAGAAAGGAATTTAGCTACTCATGACGATATTAATAACAACGATAATAAACAAGGTAAACATGATTAACAATAATGAAAGGATGAACAAAGAATAATTAAAGAACAAGAAGGTAATTAACTGAATAACAAAGGAAGATTTAAGAATACCGATTACAAGCTTGAACTAAGGACAATCGTCTTGATGAATAAAATCCAGAGGCAAAGCAAGCTAAATTAGGTTTTCTAATATTAAAGCATAAAAGCATAAGAAAGCACACCTAATTGTGAATGACGAGCTTTCCTTTTATAACAAAAATCTAATTAATTAGGTTAAACTTTAGGAAAATATGAAAAGCCGCCGAAAAGCTAGGTTGCTCGATCGAGCAAGGGACTTCTGCTCGATCGAGCAAGACAACAGTGCGACTCGATCGAGCAAGGTAGGACTGCTCGATCGAGCACCCTTCATTTTGGCTCGTTTCTTCGATTTTCTTCATTTCTTCTCTTTCGTTCTCGATTTCCGTGTCTAACCTTCTACGATCCAACTCCGCCATGCTCCATATCAACTCAAAAAGCTCCAAATGCATCCAATCTGCATTAAAACATAATAGAAGCGGCATAATCGATATTCTAGCTAAAATAGCATAGAAATAAGCAAGGAAAGACGGTAAATCGAGTTATATGAGTCTAAGCGAAGCGTAAAATATGTATATAAATAATGATTATCAAACCCTAATAATTTAACCAAATATATTAATAATTGTTAAATAACAAATTAAAATTACTTTATAAATTGGAGAATTATAATCCATTGTTTAACTTTTTAGAGTAATTAGATTTGATTTAAGGAAGAAAAAAAAGGAGCC
>JAIUZE010006689.1:0-12913 GCA_022085475.1 Heliosperma pusillum
CTAACCTGCAAATAGGAGACTAAACATACCAAAGTAGCAAATACGGGGCATATGACATGAAATCGGCTCAAATGAGCTATAAGTAAGACTGAAATGGGGGCGAATAAGTGTGTAAATGTGCATATAAAATATGCACATCAAACTCCCCCAAACCAAACCTTTACTTGTCCTCAAGTAAATATAAACCAAAGCACACTTAATGACCACGGTAAGAGATAACGACTCTGGACACCCATGCTTTCTGTTCATCCAAACTATGGCTTTCACAAATAGATTAGAACAAGTGCACAAGAGTCGACCTTCAAAACAGGTCTTATACATGCCTAAATTTCAATGTTCTTCATGAATAACGCAAGACCTTGCAACCGAGCTCAAAAGTAGAGACTCAACAAGCACACTCAATAATATGATTCAAGTTCGTAAATAATACTCGTAGTACTAAAAGTTCTCAAGGTATGCTGGGCACAAGGTTGTAATGGGGCTATGTTCAATAGGTGAAAGATGGGTGCGTGCTAACGCGTATGGGTGTGTGGGGCTCAAAAAACTGGTGGTTGCACTACCACTAATGAAAAGACCCAGACGACCATAACATTAACCAATACCGATCATAGGCAAAAATTCGAATCTCTTGACATTATCATAACTTCGGTAATTGCACTTCACACAATAGGAATTCACATTTACGTATTGATAGCACCATTTTGGAACTGCTACCTTCACAATAGATCTCAGTACTTCACTTTATTGTTTGGAAACTCAACTTTCGATCACTATTCTTGCTGTATAACTTGCTATGAAGCTAAATTATTCTCCAGACATTCATATAACACTGAAACAGGCCAAAAACAGGGGCCCACCGATCGTCATACTACCTTCACCGATCGGTGTACTAGGCCACACCGATAGGTATCAGCTCAAAAACTTCAAAAATCAGGCCTTTTTCTTCATTTGACACGTTTTCGTGACATAACTCTCCTATACGCAACCATTACAGTCTGGGTAGGATGTTTTTACGATGCAGTTCATAATTTGTAAGGTTGTAACCAAGGTAGTCAATATAGTCTTGTGAAACGTGGTCAATAAAGAGTGGATCCTACATCTAAAGGGACGAATCAAGGCAATTTTGCTTAGTGGAGTTCAAATTTAAGTGAATGCCCGGTCCGCGGACCTAGGGTGCATACCTTCGGAAACTACAACGAGTCAATATTCACACTTATGAATCAAGCACAAGCATACAGGTTAAGAATTACAGTACGTCATTGAGAAGCATTTCGATACAAAGTAGATTCACATCAAACAAGTCAATTTAGACATGTTAGACTCGTTAATCCAATCTAATCTCAATAGGTCATATCATATAAGTTAGGCCACAGTTGAGATGAATTAAGCTAAGTGTATATATCTTCATCGTCGTTTTGCACATCTCGAACCATTACACACACATAAGCAGTTCTTAAAATTTTTATTTTCACATATGAACATGCAACTGCTTATAGTACATATGAATGAAGCGCATATGAATGAAGTATACAACCAAAACCCTCCCCCAAACCAAACTCGTCATTGTCCTCAATTGACAAAAATCGGTGCAAAGGTGGTTAAAGGAGAATGGGGAATGCAGGTGAGAGTGAAAGTGTAGAGGGTAGACTTACAGAATGAGTGAGAGTTCCCCCAAACCGGTTCAAAGCAAGGCGGTGAATGGTGAACAGGTCCTCACCATCCCGAGCTATCATCAGCTAGATGGCTCCGTCATTACCTGTAGCATTACAAAACAGGAGGAAAAATGTCTCTCTCGCTCTCATCTCACACAATGTTCAAAGTTACAAATTGCAAATTGTCCAAAACTAAAACAAACCAAAAAACAAAATTGTTCAAAATGAAAATAGTCCAACTAAAAACAAAAAAATGTCTCAAAGTCTAAGTATATGTCAAATAATCGGGTCGCTGTATGACCCTCCATCAGAAGTGTCTCCAAAATCATCTTGGAGGACTGCGAGTTGCCATGGTGTACTATAAGAAGGTTGATTTCTCCAGAAATTTCGCGGCATCTCACACATCGGCTCTTCTCTCAAGCTCTTTCCCTCGAATCCTTTCGAATAGCTACTCAAATTGCGACCTGCGAAAGATGGGACAGAGCAAACAGACTCCACAGGGTCTCCAGAATAGTGAGACGGAGCCATAAAATCAGTAATAACACAGCTAGACTCCACAACACAGCTCACAGGGGTTTTCAGGCGTACCACCGATCGGTGGGACCCTTGATGACGATCAGTGTGGGTGGTATGACGATCGGTGGGGGGTACCTCACCGATCGGTGTGAGTGTGCTCTGGCCATTTTGGCCCTTGTTCTGGCCTATGGTGGTCTGTGTCAGGTCTGTGGGGGTCTGAACTGGCTGGTACTGTTCCTTAATAAACGAATCAGACTGAACAACCAAGGGGGAACGGGGTGTAGCTGAAGGTTTAAACACAAGGAGTTCACCCCCCACCTTAAAGGTTAAAGTTCGTTTACCAACATCGCTTATTGCGCCAGTCGTATGTAAGAAGGGTCTCCCTAAAATGATGGGGATGTTAGCATCCTCGGGAATGTCTAACACCACAAAGTCTACTGGTATAAAGAACCCTCCAATCTGTATTGGGACGTCCTGTAGCACCCCTAATGGTCGTGAAATGGTCCTATCCGCCATTTGAATGGTCATATTCGAGCTTTTAAACTGAGTCAATCCGACTTTCTTAGCTAGAGATAGGGGTAGGACACTCACACTAGCGCCGAGGTCACATAAAGCATTATCTATATTTAGGGCGCCTATGGTACATGGGATGCTGAAACTACCGGGGTCACCTAGTTTAGGTGGAGAATTGCTCAATTGGTGCACTACACCTTTCTGTGAGAGCAATTGTCTCTACCTGGGGCAATGCTTTCTTCCGGTTCAAGAGGTCTTTGAGGAACTTGGTGTAAGAAGGTACTTGTAAAACTAGATCAAGAAATGGAATAGTAATATTAAGTTTAGCAAGTACCTCTTTAAATTTTCCAAATTGTTCCTCGAAAGGGGACTTCTGCTTGATACGCCTCGGGAATGGCAGCTTAACCTCAGTTCCAGCATTTCCAGCTATCAAGTCCTTCTCCAGACCTTCCCCAGAGCTCTCTCCAGCACCTGTTAGACCCCCATGACGATCGGTGGTGGGGTCCACCGATCGGTGTAATGCTCCACTTTTGCCCCTGCTTGTTTCTGTTTCATATTCTGGTTCACCCTTGTCTCTGACTTTCTTCTTTTCAACCCTTGGCATGGAAAGACTGTCATAGCTAACTCCACTCCGAAGATGAATAGCATTAACAGTGTGAGTTGGGTGGTTGGGTTGTGGAGGCAATTGGCCTTGTTGCCTTTGAGCTTGCGAGGCGGCCAGCTGGGCTATTTGAATCTCCAAATTCTTGATGGCGCTAGACTTTTCTTGGTCACTTTTAGCCACTTGAGCCACTTGAGCAACAAGGTGCTCTTGGCTTTTCAGAACCCCTTGCAACATGCTTCGTAGATCCTTCATGTCGGTAAAAGTGGGTGACTTGTAAGGTTGTGGTGACGATGTGGATGCAACCTTGTTTGGATGTTGATAGGCTGAACTAGAGGTGCTTGTATTGCCCGGTGGAGGGCCTTGATGAAACTGAGCTTGATATGGTTGCTTGTAGGGTTGTTGAAAGCTCTGACCATAAGGAGAGCTTTGCTGATAGTTATGGAATGCAGCAACCTGCTCTTGAGTGCCCTGACATGTGTAGATCGTGTGCCCATATACCCCACATGCATTACAGATCATAGGCAATGGCGAGGACTGCACTCCACCGATCGGTGGGAGGGGTGTGCCGATCGGTGGAGTGTTGTCCATCTTCAGACTTGCTAGCTGTGCTGTCAAATCTGCAATTTGTGATGTCACGCTATCCTGGAAATATGTCTCACCACTCACTGCTGCAACACTAGTGTAGGATGATTGTACATACGATATGCTATGATTAGCCATTTGCTCAATCACATTTCTAGCTTCATCAACCTCCACCGAGTCAAACCTCCCATTTGCTGCGGAGTCTAATATCCTCCTTGAGTCTGTATTGAGGGAGTTGTAGAAAGTCATGGCGATGTACCCCTTAGTAAACCCATGATGAGGGCATTGCCTTTCTAGGCCCTTGAATCTTCCCCATGCGTCATATAGAGACTCATTCACCTTTTGTCTGAACCCAGTGATTTGCATCCTAAGGTTAGCGGTACGCTCCGGAGGGAAGAATTTCCTGTAGAAAGCTAGCACAAGTGTATCCCACGTGTTGCTCTCTGTCACACTAAGAGTTTGCAGCCAAGATGAAGCCTTGTCCTTCAAAGAATGCGGGAACATCATTCGTTTTATTTGGTCTTGGGTCACGCCCTCATCGATAATCATTGCGCACAAGTCGCAAAATTTGTTGATGTGACTAGCCGGGTCTTCATTCATCCCTCCTCCGAATTGCTCTTTTCGAACCAAGTTGTAAAATGATGGATCTATTTTGAACTTGGTAGCTGTGAGGTTCGGCTTGAGAGTCCCAGTTGGAACTTGAGCAGCCGTAGGCAGCCCTTCATCCGAAAGCTTAGGCATGGTCCTTCTTGGTGGTGATGTAGGTGGTGTGGATGCGAGTGATGATGAAGATGATGACAATTGCTCACTAATAGTCTCTGCAAGTCTTTGATTCTTGCGCAGGGTCCTTTCTGGTTCAGGATGGAATGTAAGTAGGATCCCAGAACGTTTCCTGTGCATAAAAACTTAGAGAAAACAGTCAGAAAGCAAGGGCACCGATCGGCAGAGTGGGTCTGACCGATCGGTGTAGAGGTAAAACTGAACCTAAAGACCCTAAAAATCAATTTGAAACTATTGCCTCCCCGACAACGGCGCCATTTTGATGTGCAGTTTGTCGTCGGGACTGCTATCAAACAATATTTATAAGCCAACAATACTAGCTAATGAAGCTAGTGGTAAGTCGGGTGTCGAATTCACAGGGAGGACTATTGTTTAAACGGATGTAGGGTGTCTAGTGTTCAATTCTATGGTGTTTACAGTTTTGAGGGGTTGAGTTTAGAGAGAAACAAAATCTAAATGATAAACAAAAGACCAAAGCTTAATAACCAACAAATGCTTAATGAAAGGAAATGTAAAATCAATAGAGAAAGAAACTAGGGTGTGTCGGGACTGTCGATATTGAGTCGGGAAATGGATGTCAAGGTAATGCATCGGTCTCGGGTGGTAAACTATGTTACTTTGTAGGTCTCGACAGCCACCACCTATTTGAGTTTCGTCGTCTATGCCTATATTACTTGGTCGGTCTCAATAGGCTTATACTACGGCGTGAGTCAAGAGTCGTCACTATCAACTAACGCGATGAAACAAACAAAGAGGCTATGCAAAACAGTTTAATCAACAAGTCAATGCCCTAATCAATATCGATTCGTCCCTACCCTAGTATGGAATTTAGCTACTCATGATGATAGATATTAAGCAAAACAAGAAGACACAGGATGGTATAGTAAGATTCATGGTCGGGAAACGTACAAACATGAACGAAAATGACAGAAAACGAAATAAAACTGAATCAGAACCTGAATTAGGGCAAAAACAAGGAGGATGTCGATCGGTATAAGGTTATGTCGATCGGTATAGTGTTGTAAACGAACGAAAACTTAAAACTAATCGACTAAAATGTAAAACAATAATCTAAAATGGTGTTTTAGAGCGGAAGCTCAATCCGTGACAAGGGATCTTGCGTCTAGGGAGAGATACCTCCTCACTCTCTTCACTTCTCCTTCATATAGAGTTAGGTTTTCTCTTATTTGGGCCCGATCTCGCGTCCTAGTGGCTTGGGCTTCGATAAGCTCGAGTCCCTTCCCCAACAAAGCGTGCCCCGTGGATTAGAGAGGTAGTTGGACCATCCCTCTAGGCTCCCACCGATCGGTGGGCTTGTTCATTGGCCTCTGACGATCGGTGGATGGGTCTTGACGATAGGTGTGGGCTTGAATTGTCCTCTATAGGTCTTCATTTGATAGTTCAAGGTAGATGTGGGCTCCCAACGATAGGTGGGCTTGTATAAAGTGTCCACAAGGCTTAGGAAGAAGTGGAAAGGGTCCCCAGGATGTCTTTGACGATCGGTGGTAGGCCAATTAGCCCTTCGACGATCGGTGGGAGGCATCACCGATCGGTGGCACTGTTAAATTCCTGCACCGCGCACTGAACTTGAAACGTCCGCCATTTCTTCGTTACTTGGCGAATTTTGGCGTTCTTGGTCTTATTTCGAAGCTAAGAAAGAGATCTATCTTGTCAAACTTGAATCGCCTCAATCACATATCTAGAACTCAATCTATTTCCCTTCAAACTATCCAAAATGCATCCAAAAGCACCCCGAGAAGTCCTAAACCTGCAATTGAGGAACAAAACATACCAAAGTAGCATAGGCGAGGGATATGACATGAAATCGGCTCAAATGAGCAATAAGTAAGACTGAAATGGGGGCGAATAAGTGTGTAAATGTGCATATAAAATATGCACATCACTTTTCGATATAATAGTTCAGTTGGTTATATTGTTCTATGTTATGAATTGGTGATGTTATTCACATGTTTGTACAGTTAGTTAAACTGTGTAGTGGTTTATGCGCTAGTTGTATAGATGACGAGAGGTATCAGTTAAATACCAATCGGAATGAGCAAACACTACCCTTTGGGGATTTGTCGTAGGTCTATATTAAGGATTGGCTAGAGGTAGTTGTTATATGCTCTAGTTCCCATGTGTCGTTCGATGTATGATTAATGCTTCGAGAGTCTGGCCAGGTCTTACACATATAGGCAGTTGTTATACGCTATACATAGTACCGTGGATGCAGTTGTTATACGGTCCATACCGATGGAGGCAGTTGTACGTTATACGCTCCATCCGTTCAGAGGCAGTTGTTATACGCTCTAACGACGTTTGTTCTATACACTATGCTTGGTAAGTGGAGGCAGTTGTTTTACGCTACAATGTCAGTTGTTTTTATCCTGTTATTGATGATTGATGATGATTTATATTATGATATGCTTAATAATTTCTTCACATATCGTTCATGAGTATTTTCAGCTGTTATTTATTGTTGAGTAATTCAGCCTGTTGTAAAAATGACTAGGAGACCATCTAGTTACTCCCGACTGATTCTTGACCCCCGTTCTCAGGTTGAATTGGAAGCTGCTTGTCTGGATGTTGGGCTGGAGAGAATTGTGGCGAGATCAATAATATGTTTAGGATTCTAGGTTTCATTTGAGGATATTAATAATGTAACATTTTAGTTTTGGATTTATTAACGATCCGGGTTGTTTAGGTGTTTCTGCCACCTTCACCATGTTTAGTTTTGGATTTATTAAACGTTGTTTCCTTTCATCGTGAAATCCGGGTTGTTACATAGATCACCGTAGATAGTTGTTTGAAAAGGGATTTCACATAAGAGAAAACACCAAGTCAACACGAGGTTGGGTAGAGAATATCAATACACAACACTAGCAAGTACGTGTGACAATCCCCACGACATCATATTCATGCATAACACTACAATCGATTCTAATTATAATCACACAAATCACATTCATGGCAATTAGAATGAGGTACTCAAATCAAACGTCGAATGTTCTTGACCTCTACAATGTGTGCTTCAAATCACACGGGAACTCAAAAGCGTGCTACCAATCAAACGACTGTATACACTCCCCGGGTTCTAAAGCTGCACATCTCTCTTATGGCGGCGGGCCCACAAAAAGACACTTCGGGTGGCCCTCCGTGTACAACGGTGCCCAAAGGGACCCGCTTACCGTATCGATCCCTAAAACACAAGTCCAATGCCAAAACATCATACGCACCATGCTCATCAATCAATACATCATACATCATTCAATCATCTTGGACCATTGTCACAACATCAACATCATATCATAATCATTATCTCAAATCACATACATAACCAAGGTTGAGTAGATGAATTCCCTACCTCATAGAAAAATCTTCCACAAGCAAGGTCTAGATGTGTTCCACTACAAATTCATCCCCTAAATAAACATAATAGCACATAATCAAGTCCCTTTTTCTAATTAATTATTCAGTTAGTCAAAAATATACCAAACCCCCAAAATTCTAGATCAAACTTTTGAGAACTCAAGAACATGAAGAGAATCCTCCAAATTCTTGGTAAAATTATCATAAGATTGTTTAGAATAAGACTATAAATAGGTTAGATGTTAAGATTATCAAAAACAATAAGAGATTAGGTTGAACTTACCAACAAAAGAGATTAAAGATGAGAATTCTCCAATAAGATATAAGAATCTCCCTAAGAATCCCCCATTTTTGTATGATAATAATATAGTAGTAATGCAACACCCTCATCTACCCAGCCAAGGTAAATAGGAATGTTACCATCTCGATTTCCCGAGTTAGTACATATTAGGTTGTCAATCCCAAAATAATTAAATTATTTTATTTAGTGAAACTACAAAAAATACAATACAAAACTCAAACAAAATACAAAGGTCTACTCTTCATACGCCAGAAATATCGCATGGATCACGGTAGATTCAAAACATACATACAAAGGTCAATTCGCATGTACATAATCAATATCATATACAATCACAACATCATCAACACATATCTGGTGCCATCGAGTAGCGCACCCCGATGCCATCAAGTAGAGCATCGATCCACCAATCACGGTGTCGTAAACTAGCGCATCGTCATGTCCAGGGCACACCGTAGATATAATGGGTCCAACCGCATCAGGTCACCCCCAGACCCACGTCGTAACCACATAAATTGTCTTCTCCATGGCAGGAACTATGACCAGCGACCCACATAGTTTATGGGCCTGGATTCCCGCAACCACTCCATATAAAAAACCACATGCAAACTCTAACAGTATGTATCATAATCACAATCATACACCCAAACTCCAATCAACATGTCATAATCATATGACAATACACATCAGTCAATCACATACACATAAACCGAGTAGGATTAAACTACATTTAAGCAATCCAAGCATAATCATCAGCCAAAAATGACTATCCAACATTAGATTCATCAACAAAGGTAAATTCGCTCGAGCATATGAATCATCAATAATGGCGATCCAAGCATAAGAATCATCAACAACCACATGAAAGATAAAGGTATGACTCCCTTCTACAAGAAACTCCACCTACACAATAATAATAGTATAATTACTAAATATTCCCCCAATTCCTACATTAATAATCAATAATCTACAATCTTTAACAATTTCCTCCAATTTTTATACTAACAATCATCAATTCATAGTCTATATCAATTTTCCTCACATTATACTCTAGTAACAATTATCTCAACTAAGATAACCAATATAATCTTACATAATATAATTAATCTCATCTCTAGAATAAATCTAATTAACAAATCCAAACTAATTACCCAAAACCTAACTTAAAAGATGATAAAGATAACCGAAAGATATAGGGTAGAGATTACATAATGATTTGGAAAAACCAAAGAAGATTAAAGAAGAGTAATGTGCTCGAAAAATTCGCAAGAAATTTTAAGGAGATGATTAGAGATTACGAGAGATGATTAGAGGATGAGAGAGGTTTAGATAAAGATTAGAGAGAGATGCTAGGTGAGAAAAGATGGAGTCATATCCAATTAGAATGAGACTTATAACATATAACCTCTTCCTTAAGAAAAGAAAGGAAAAGCGAAAAACACTACAACCCAACGCCACCCAAAAACAAGGACATGCCCAAAATACTCGACCGAATTCAAAAAAACCAGGACAGACCCAAAATGGCAACAACTCCCACTCGACCAAGTTCACCATAACTCGATCGATTACCTTACTCAACCGAGTACACTTCCTACTCAGTCTAATAGCTCCTCTTAAGATAGACTAAACACCCTACTCGGCCGGGTACCTCTCCACTTGATCGAGTACACATACTACTCGGTCGAGTTACCTTACTCGACTGACTAACCTATCGAGTAACAGCCTAACAAGACCCGAGTACTACAATCTTTCCATCTTAAATAGAATTTCATCCTCGAAGTTCACACTCTCACAACAAACAAAAGGCCTAACCCAAATAACCAAATGCTCACAAGAACCAACAAACACCAAAGGTACTGTGACACCCTCAAATTTGCGGAAAGAAAAAAAAAATTATTTAAATACATAAAAGATAATAAAACATAACGAAGGTGTCATAAAATAAAAAGGGTCATTACAAAACGGAAATAATATTCTACAAAAGAAATATACAAGACGGGAGACATATCTCCCGTATAAATACGGAAATAAAAGAGTGTACAATCATATACAAACTATGAACCGAATATAGGTCCAAGGTAAATACTTCGCTCGCTAGCTCGTCCATGTACCCCAAATATGCAACACCACCTGTTCGACCGCATTAAATATAAACACGGAAGCCACAGTCAGTGGGGAGTAACTCCGAGTTCTCCCAGCCACGAAATGTCGAGTTTAATTAAACATGAATAACATAAAAGCAATGTATAAGGGAAATACAAAACGTTAACATATATGATATGCTTTTCATGTTATGAAACAAATAACTAACATATAACCTATCATATGAAAGCTATCCTGTGAATCCGATAATAAAATATAACTCGAGGTAGGGAAGCTGGTATGCTGGCTCAGCGGTTACCATGTAACATGGCCCTGATACACTCAAACCCTAATCAACACGTAATCATGTGAATCAGTTAACAATCGGGAATCCAAACTCTATCAATCTTAGCCGGCTTGCATCTCACCTTCTAAAACTCATATAATCATACAAACATGAAAGACCAATACGTCTACAAACAGGCATAAGTTCTTAGTACGGCGATAGTCTACTTCTGTAACTCGAGGCTATACCACAAGGTAGGAAACACATCCTAGTCCTAGACTGATCAGACCTAGCGACAACAGCTCTTCCGTTCCCCGTCCCATGACATAACCGTCTATGAGAAACTCTACTAGGCGACCCCCCTAAGCAGAGATGGCTAGTACTTAAGCTGGCTCCAGTCCCAAAACGGATCAGGCAGCCATGCCCCGACTTGGATATAAACCCACCAAGCCGAGACACAAAAGCTATCAACAAGTGAACATATACTCGTTAAAGACAGTACCTGCCTATCAATGTCATGGTCTAAGCTACTCATTTAGAATTAGAATGGTCACGACGCCATATTCTCATAATTCTCTATGGGCACTTAGTCAACACGACACCAACCATATAATTAAACAGTCACGGAAAACATCCTATCATGTGACTATTTGCAATTAAATCATATTCAAATATCATATCGCCTCATATCTACTAAGGCTAATTCAATAATTAAATACACCCTTACTTGAAGACAAATCCCCGACCCTAGTCCCGCGACGGGTCATCAGTCAAATCGGGGCTGACTAGATCTTAGTTTGACCAAACCCGTTGGATCAAACCGGCTAGAAACAGAGTCTTTTCCACATAGACTTGAACATAAAATCAACATATTCATTACATGTTATTTAATAAAACTTCTAACATGTGAATTATTATATAATACCAAAACCCCGTTTGACTAAAAGGATATTAAATTAAACTACGATCTCGTCTTATAATTTCTAACATGTGAGAAATAATAATTTAATGAAAGAACCTTTTTAATTACATATTTTACTTATTAATATTTCTCGCTTGCTAATTATTACAAAACGCGATAAAAATGACGATAACTCAAAAACCGTCACAAGTCCCAAAGTGGGACCCACGGCTGAGTTGGGCCGGACCCCACATGGGCCTGGATGGGCCCACGGGCCTGTTTTGGGCTAAAATGGCAGATTTTACAACTTTTACTTAAACCGTTTTCTTAATATTTCCCGCATGCTTTGACATAATTAAAACCCGTCAAAACAACAATTAAACAATCAAACATCGACACAACCCAAAGACCAAAACCCGGACCCACCATGGACCAACCCAGACCGGTCTGAACCGGCCTGGACCGGTCTGGTTTGGTCCGGTTCAACCACCTCCTCCACGGTTCACACAACCAAAGCAACAACCCCAATTTCCAATTAATTCTAACATGTTTTTAATTACCAACATCCATTATACAAAAATCATGATTATGAATAATCATCAAAATTCATCAAGAACACTAAACATATCAAAATTTCCTAAACAACATAAAAAAAATCATAACTTATTAAAATCATCAAAATTTATCAAGAACACTAAACTTGTTAAAATTTCCTACACAACATAAAATTCATATCTTATGAAAAATCATCCAAAACACAAAACAACATAAAAACTCCATAAAACATAAAAATCAACCTACTTATCATATTACTACCAAAAATCCATAAACCATAAAAATATGAACCAAAATTAAAGATGAACCACAACTAAAGAAACCAAAAGCTAAAGGCTATGTTACTACTAAAATCATATTTAGCCATAACATGAACCAACAACTACAAACTATGCTACTAACTAAAATCATAAATAACAAAACTAAAAGCCATGTGACATTAATTCGTCGAGTAAAACGGAATTGTTACCTAGCTAGCAAAATCAAGTAGCACCAAAATAAGAAGTAAAGAAAAAACCCGTCTACTAATCTTCACCCAAAATATACGAGTCACCAAACTCGTCTTCAAAATCTTCCCCTTATAAGAAATGACAAGAATAATATTGTTAGAATTAAAACTTGATTTTCCATAATTAAAGTGTTGAAAACGATTTTTGACGGAATTGAAAATAAACCGTACTTGAAGATGGAGAGCGAAGAGGAGATTCTAGAAATATAAGTTAGGACGGATTTGAATAAGAAATGAAGGTTTTGTGATGATTTTGCTCAAGAA
>JAIUZE010006691.1:0-16911 GCA_022085475.1 Heliosperma pusillum
TTTTAAATCTGGGAAACTTTTACCTGAGGTGAATTCTACCCTTATTACTCTTATACCTAAGTCTTCTACTCCTAAATCTGTTATGGATTTTCGTCCTATCTCTTGCTGTAATGTCATTTATAAGACTATTAGCAAAGTTTTGACCACTAGGCTCAAGTGTGTCATGCCCTCCCTTGTTGGGAATGAACAGGCTGCTTTTGTTCATGATAGGAACATTTTTGATAATACCTTGCTCACTCAAGAATTAGTTAAGGGTTACACTAGGAAGTACTTGACCCCTAGATGTATGATGAAAGTTGATTTCAAAAAGGCTTTTGACTCTATTAGTTGGACTTTTCTTGCTCAAATTCTTCCAACTCTTGGTTTCCCTGTTCAATTTATTAATTGGATTATGACTTGTGTTACCTCTTCAAGATTCTCCTTGAATATAAATGGGTCTTCTGTTGGGTATTTTGAAGGGAAGAGGGGGCTTAGGCAGGGAGATCCTCTCTCTCCTTTGCTTTTTGTTCTTTGTATGGAGTGTTTATCTAGGAAATTGAGATCCCTTCCTCTTTCTTCTGGATTTAGTTATCACCCTAAATGTGTCAAAATTGGGCTTACTCATCTCATGTTTGCTGATGACTTGCTTATTTTTGTGAGAGGGGATCTTCCTTCTGTTCTAGCTGCCAAAGAAGCTCTCAGAGTTTTTGGTACCTGGTCAGGGCTGCTCCCAAATGACAACAAGACTAATATTTATTTTGGTGGAGTCTCTTTTGAGGTGAAACAGCTGATAATGCAACATACTGGCTATGTTGAAGGGAGTTTCCCCTTCAAGTACTTGGGCACTCCTTTGAATCCTTCTAGGGTTACGTCTGAAATGTATCATAGCCTGCTTGGTAGAATTCAGACTCAAATTGATCACTGGACTTCACAGATTCTTTCTTATGCTGGCAGGATTCAGCTTATGAAATCTGTTATCTTTGGTGTGGAAAGCTTTTGGTGCTCTTGCCTCTTCTTACCTAAGGAGGTTATTGCTAAAGTTGAGAAAATGTGTAGGCAATTTCTTTGGGGCTATAATCAGGGGGGCAGGAAGCATATCTTCCTGAGTTGGAAGAATATCTGTAGGAAGAGGAATGAAGGAGGCTTTGATATAAGGGAAATTTTGAGCTGGAATAAATCTCTAATTGTTAAATGGATCTGGAAGCTTTCTCAGTTGCAGAATGATTCAATTTGGGTCAGTTGGTGCCGTGCCTACCTCCTGAAACATACTGATATCTGGGATGTTGCTGCTAGGGATACTGATTCTGCTGGATGGAAAAAAGTTTTGAGCATTAGGAATGAACTTATTCAGTTGGCAGGCAATAGTACCATGGCAAGACAGGTCCTATCTGATCACACAAATCTGGGCAAATTGCATATTGATGGTATCTACAACCTGTTCAGAGGGCTCTCTCCTGTTCTCACATGGGCAAAAGCAACATGTGATTCTGCTATTCTGCCAAGACATTGGTTTACAACTATTCTTGCTGCTCAGAATAGTCTCCCTACTACTGATAACCTCATGAAAAGGGGGATTATTCTTGTCAATAGATGTGTTCTATGTGAGAGGCAACAGGAATCTAGTTCTCACTTGTTTTTTGAATGTTCCTTCTCTACTGATTTAGCTCAGAAGGTTCTGGCCTGGCAAGGAGTCCATAGAAATGTTCTTAGCTTGAAACATGAGTTGAACAAGCTTGGACTTAACAGAGGGAAAAGCTGGAGGAAAGTATGGGCTCGTTGTGCTATGAATGGGCTTGTGTACTTTCTATGGCAAGAACGTAATGCTAGGATATTCAATGGTGTTAAATCTGATGTATGCTCTCTATTGTATAAGCTTAAATATGTTATTTGTCTTCGATTATATGCCTACATGAAGGGTATAATCTCTGAAGATGTAGTTGCTTCACTAGTTAGTTAGAGGTTTATTTTTCTCCTAGTGGTTTCTCTTGTATGGATTCTTATTTCATTTAATGGAAGCTGGAATTCTTGCAAAAAAAAAAAATAATAATAATAATAATAATAATAATAATAATAATAATAATAATAATAATAATAATAATAAAGTAATAATAATAAATATAATAATAACAACAATAATAATAATTATAATAAATAAATAAAATAATGAAAGTGGCGCCGCTCTTATTAATAATAAAAATAATAGAAGAAGAATAAGGAAGAAGCAAAGATAAGAATAATAATTAAGAATAAGTGAGTAAGAATAAGAATAAGAATATATAAATAATATAATAATAATAATAATAATAATAATAATAATAATAATAATAATAATAATAATAATAATAATAATGAAAGCTGCGCGCATCTTATAATAATAAAAAAAAAAAAAAAAAAAAAAAAAATAATAATAATAATAATAATAATAATAATAATAATAATAATAATAATAATAATAATAATAATAATAATAATAATAATAATAATGTCAGCTTGCGTTGTGGAAGTCTCAGCAGGGTGCCCACTCCTCTGATTGGTTGCGTGCGGTTCCTATCTCTGGGTTGGGTCAGACTATGAACAGGAGGACTTACCGTAGTGTGATGGGGTATCGACTGGGTGTCCCGTTATTCACGGTATCTCGGCTTTGTCCTGCTTGCTCTCGGGTTTTGTTGATGATGTGTATGGGGACCACGCTGTTTCTTGTACCGGTACTGTGGGGGTTAAGCATCGGCATAACCTCGTTCATGATACCTTATTCGACATCTGCTATAGGCTGGGATGTCCGATTTTGTGCCGGGACGGGTTGTCGCTGATGCTGCTCAGCGAAAGTGTGCTAAGTATGGGGATTTATGCGCGGCTGCTGGTTATGGTTTCCTTCCCTTCTCTTTCTCTTCGCTTGGGGAGCTGGGTTCGGGTGCTGCTGACTTGCTCAAGCGGATCCAGAAATTCTCGGTATCTTAGGATGCAGGGGCTCGGGTGGCCACTTATATTTTCATTAGTCTTAGTTTTTCTATAGCTAAGGGGGTGGGGGCCATATTGTCTCTCGGCTCCCACCAATTTCTTGTAAACTTTACATTTTATTTTAATAAAAGTTGCGCGCATCTTCTAAACAAAAAAAATAAATAAATAAACAAATAATCTATTTTATTCAGAATCTGTTTTCTCTTTGACACCGCGTCAGCTTGCGTTGTGGAAGTCTCAGCAAGGTGCCCACTCCTCTAATTGGTTGCGTGCGGTTCCTATCTCTGGGTTGGGTCAGACTATGAACAGGAGGACTTACCGGAGTGTGCTGGGGTATCGACTGGGTGTTCCGTTATTCACGATATCTCGGCCTTGTCCTGCTTGCTCTCAGGTTTTTGTTTATGATGTGTATGGGGACCACGCTGTTTCTTGTACTGGTACTGTGGGGGTTAAGCATCGGCATAACCTCGTTCGTGACACCTTATTCGATATCTGCTATAGGTCTGGTATTTCTACGGGCAAGGAGGTTGATATCGGTTTGGTTGACGGGCATGGCGGATCTTTTCGTTCTGCGGATTTGCTACTTTATTCTTGGGACAGAGGGCGTGATGTGTGTGTTGATTTGACAGGGTCTTCCCCCTTGACTCAAACTGGAATGTCCGATTTTGTGCCGGGACGGGTTGTCGCTGATGCTGCTCAGCGCAAATGTGTTAAGTATGGGGATTTATGCGCGGCTGCCAGCTACGGTTTCCTGCCCTTCTCTTTCTCTTCGCTTGGAGAGCTGGGCTCGGATGCTGTTTACTTAATCAAGCGGATCCAGAAATTCTCGGTATCTCATGATGTTGGGGCTCGGGTGGCCGCTTATATCTTTACTAGACTTAGTTTTTCTATAGCTAAGGGGGTGGGGGCCCAGATTGTCTCTCGCCTCCCCTCCAACTTCTTGTAAACTTTACATTTTATTTTAATGAAAGCTGCGCGCATCTATAATTATATAAAAAAAAAATTATAATAATAATAATAATAATAATAATAATAATAATAATAACAATCACATTGTTAAAAATTAAGCTCGTACGTATATAATCGCACGGGATATATTACATGAGTAAAGTAAAAATTTAATAAATTAATAAATGTACCATTTGTATAAATTTAGATAAATTCACAGCTCGGGAAAATAATTCGTATATACCACATAATTCATCGCTTAGAAAAAATAAAATTATGAGTAATTTTGATCTAAATTTTAACAAAATGATTTCCATTTAATTGACAAAATCAGTTAAAAAAAATTAAAGATGAATATATTTAATAAGTCCTAACACGATTTTAATACTACAGTTTGACTTATACAAATGACGGGAATGAAGATAAAAATGGCATGTATGCGAATTTAAAAATATATAAAAGGTAAAAAATGAGAAAGTCAAAGCGGAAAAATTGATAACGCGTACAATTTTGTCAATGTTTTATAATCAATCTTATGATAAATCATTTAGTTCATATACATTACATTAATTTTTAGGCGTATTATATATTCACTAAATAAAATCAAGACCGAACGATACCACAACTCACCTAATCTAAATCTAAATACCCTATTAACAATTTATCTATATTCTATGTGTATATATATCCACTAACCTATTCTCAAACCCTACAATTCCTAGCAATAACCACTTTACCTCACCTCACGGCTCATGCTCTAACTCACCTAAGTTTCCTAGTTTTTACTTGTATCATCACTTAATTACTCAAATACTAGTTTTACTCCGTGCAAGATTGCACGGAAGTGTTATTCAAAACTGTAATAAACTATATTTAACTAAATAGATATGTTATTTATATAAAGTTTGACAATGAAGTATTAGATTGATCGGTTGTTACATTTACGTACAAAAAATAACTATATTCATATGGTATTCATTTCAGTTTTAGTTATGTGTTAAAACTTTTGCTTTAAAATAAACATGAGCATATGTTATTTCAAAAAATTGGAATTTTTAATTATTTTACTATTTTATATTAGTTTTAATTGCGTTAAACTTTTTCATTTATAAAAATGTACCTAATTTCGGGTCGAGTCATGGGTCGCACATGTCTTGATCTAAATGTTCGGGTTATTATCAGGTCATATTTGCCACAATTCGCTTCTTCACATGGGTTGGTCCTTGTCCCGGCCTGGTGTCCACCTCTAGCTATAAGTTGCACACACTTTACCACCTTGTAGGTACCCTATTTACTCGCCTTATCATATCAAACCCTCAGCCCATATACACATATCAAACCCAAGTAAAATATGTGCAGCATGAGTTTTAAAACCGTGGACTCATATACACATACCGAACCCTCATCAAATTTCCCCAATCCCCAAATATAAACCACAAAATAGTAAAACGCTCCCTCTCTCTCGGCCAATTCTCTGTCGCCTTTCATTCACTCCTACTTGTTACCATCCCCAAATGAACAAACACATGTTTCAATCTAAGTTGATTATTTCAATCTCAATCCAATACCACCATTCTGCTTAAATGTCTTCATTTTAGCCCGTAAAAATTACAGTACTGGTCTACAAAATTAGTTTAATATTGGTTTCTAATGAATTTATTTTACTTTTGGGTTACAGTATGGCAATTAATAGATTTGTACGTCTAATTAGAAATTAACAGATTTATCTTTTATATTATTTTTAAAAAAAAATCAGTTTTTTAATTAGGTTTTTTCTTCCTTGAGATTTTTTTTTTCGTTATATAAAAGCCCGCTTTTTTGGGTTTATGTTTTATTTTTTGGTGAATAAATTATGTTAATACGGAATATTTATTAGTGTTTCTGACGCACAACATTACCACCTCGAAAATTTGGTCCTATTTTATTTACATAAATTGAAACTAATAGCCGTTTTTTTTATATTTTAATAACCAAATTAAATAAGATCAGTTAAATGATGTGTTTTTTTGGATATTTGATTTCTTCCTCATAAAAAAATTATTTCTATAAATATTAAGTTTAAATCGGACATTTTAGATCCATGTACTCTTTGTTTTCTTTTGTATTCCACAGGGAAAGACATCTTGTTATTATTTTCTCATGAAATTTATATTATATTTATCTATAACGCAATTATTATTTTTAATATAATTACAAAACATATAGTAATATGATAAAATATTTAAGAATAAACAAATATATAAAGGACCAACTTAAAATTGAAAAATACGAAGTAATAACTGTGAATAAAGTAGTAAAACTAAATTATGTTTTGGGGTATCAAAGAATGGCCCGCCCAAACAAATGAAAAAATTGTTGATTGATGATGTGCCTTAAGGAGAATGCAGGAAATGTTTGTGTTTTAATAGAAGGAGGATTGTACAATTTTATTGTACCATTCATACTGCATCTTACTGTATAATTCAAAATGTTGGATTTTTAAAATTTTAATTGTACCAATCCTACTATATAATGTTCCAAAATGTTGGATTTTCTAAATTTGTTGTATAAAAGCGTATGGTCAAATTAATATCCATTTAATGAATTGCCGTAATCCTCTCACGCTTAAAGTTAAATAAATTTTTGTTGATTAAAAAAATCTTACCAGGCTTTAAGTTAATTAAATCACGTCGATTTAAAAATTTATAATTAAATAAAATATCAAATTTGAAAAACTTGATAAATTAAAGATTAAAGATGAGTAAAATAGAAATGAGTAAGATAGAAATACTCTAGAAATTGAGTACAAAGCTCAACAAAAAAAATGTTGTGTAAATGTGGTGGGTCCCACTTGGGAAAAAATTGAAAGTGGAGGATAGAGTGTTGATGTGGCTTCATGAGAATGCAGGAAAAGCTTGAGTTTTAATAGAAGAAGGATCATCTTCTATCACAAAATATATTAACATTTTTTTCATACACACCCATCTCTTTCATACACATTCTTTAATCAAATCATCATCCTACTTTATTTGCCTAAACAAATATGCTTAATTTACTTATTCACATCTCATTAATCCGATCACCTACTCTTTTTTTTAAATATGTAAAATCGAATCACCTTGTATGAAAAATGAAGATCTCCCTTGGCATGTCTCAAAAGCATATTTTTTTGGTTAGTCGTATTAATTTTCAATTAGTCTTACAATTATTTTTTAGTACAAAGGCTATTGATATAATTTTAAATTTTTTATTATTGTTAATAAAATGTAGTAGCACTAACTTTCTTTGATAATGTTGATACAAAAGTATTGAATTTTAACGATTTTCAATTTTTTGTATACTATTATTAGGTTATTGATCGCTAGTTATTTATAAGTCAGCGTAAATAAAAATGAAGATGCAATTTCTTTTAGAGGGAAATAGGATATCAACTATACATAAATACAATAACATATATAAATACAATAACATTTCATTGCTTCTTATTGGCTGCTTGATATTAGGAGTGGAAAAAATAAAATGGGTCCCACAACCATTCATCCTAATTAATTACCATTTTCTTAATACAAAAAAAAACTCAACAATTATTTTCACATTGTATGTTCATTGCTCATTTCTAAGAAAACTTGGGCGAACAAGAAATATACAACAAAAAATAAATCCTTAAAAAAAATTAATTATATATATATAATGTAATTTAAAAAACAATAAATTAAAAAACAAGAAAAACAATAATTTAGTTTGAGTCCTTCCGGTAAAAAATCAAAATTAATTTTAGATTATTAAGTTTAATTATACGAGTATTTATAAAGTTTGTTGGTAGTTTTTGGTGGATTTGATTTAACGCAGTCATTAGTAGAGAGGAATTGAGTAACATATACTCCGTACTAGGGTTAGTAGTATTTATATGGAGCCCTAAATTTGTGAGGTTAATCCGTGAGTATATAATGTATTAGATAGATCCATTTTATGGGCCAAGTTTTTTTTAATTATGGACCAATTTTAGAACCGATTTATCATCGAGTATTTTTTTAATAGATATGTAAGTAGTTCACAACTTAATGAAAACTTCAATATCATTTTTAACTATTTATTTATGCATTTAATCAAACTGATGATTATTCAATCCCGTGCAATTATGCACGGGTTTAAAACTAGTATGATAGGGGTGAGAAAAGAATCAGAAGAAAGAGAGAAATTAATTTCTAAAACCTGCAACCACTTTCTTTTAAGTAAAAAAATAATTTTAAAATCCTGAAATTGGGGAGCCAATAGAAATCCTTTAAATATTTCTTCTTTTATATAAAGAAGATTATGGTAGTACAATAATATTTATCAATTTTTTATGTACTTGGAACTTGTGGGTCACATTATAAATTCCTCATTAGGCTGCTAATTATTTACTACACTATAACATACTCCCTCTCATCCAATCTAATGGTAATATTGGACTTTTCACACTTGTCGAGTCGCGTTTTGCAACGTGAATATCTTTACTTACATAATATTAAAAATTATAAAATTTTGATATTCTTGTAGCATTCACGACAATAAATCAAACAAGATCTCACATTACTATATTTTCTCTTATATATTTGGAACAATACCAAAGATTCGCTACATCTTTAAATAGTGCCAAAATCCCAATATTACCAGTGAATTGGATGAGAGTGGAGTGGATGAGAGGGAATATGTAAGTTAGACCAATATCTAGGGGAGCCAGCAGTAACTAATTGCACATTTGCACGTAGACCTGGCAAATGGGTCAAACGGGTCGGGTTTGGGTCGGGTCAATATGGGTCGGGTCATCTCGGGTTTGCTCAATCTTTTGGGCCGGGCCGGGTCGGGTCGGGTCGCTTTCGGGTTTGGGTCAGTTTCGGGTTTGGGTCCCTTCGGGTCTGGGTCATTTCGGGTATGGGTCATTTTGGGTCGGGTTATTTTAGATACATATCCGATTTATTTAGGCCATTTTTAGGTCAAAATGATCAAGTTAGTTTTTGAGTCAAGCCCGTGTCGAGGCAAATTGGCACGGGCCGACTTGGACCAAGCCGAGCTTGAGCTGCACGTGGGCCGTCTCGTCTCATTGTCACCCCTAATCACAATAAATTGGGTCATTTAAGGTCATTTCAAATCGGGTCGTGTGTAGGACGGTGGTTTCGGGTCGGGTGGTTTTGGGTCGGGTCTCTTTCGGGTCAGTCAAGGTTCGGGTCGGGTCTGGGTCGGGTCGGGTCGATTCGGGTTTCGGGTCAGGCAATTCCGGGTCGCTTTCGGGTCTCGGGTCAGGTTATTCGGGTCGGGTCAGTTTTGCCAGGTCTATTTGCACGTACAATGCCTCTTATTTAATTACTAAACTTCATGTTTGGCCCATGTGAGAGGGGGTCCTGGCCCTGTGCACAACGAGAAAGATCCGCCACTGTACATGAGAAAGTATAAAATGACTTAAAAGGAAAATGAAAATCTTGATTTTTTTCTAAAACCCCTTATCCTCCTTCTATTAAAAGAAGAACATTTCAAGCAATTTAATACTCCCATGTCATCAAACTCAAAGATATTTCACTTTCTTTTTTTACAAGTGGTAGGGCCCACCTTAAAATGACAAACTTATTTGGAGAGTTCAAGTAACAGTAAATATTTTTTGTCCGTTTTTAAATTTAGCATTTGCATAACAAATTCTTATTTAAGACGGGTTTTATACGAATTAAACATAAGACGAGGCAAATATATACTAAATAATCCCACATTTTGTGTAGAAAATACCAAAAGTATTGACTTTATTACCCCATCCCCATGTGCTAGTATTTAACTCTTTTTAACCTTAAGACGTATAGTATTCGCCTTAAACAAGACTTACTATTCGCATATTTGTACATCATATTATTTTATAAAAGATTTATTTATAATTTTCACTTTAGACTATTGATGATGATGTCATAGAACTATTGACCCGACGGGTTTACCCAATCGATGTCAGGTTTCGACCTTAAAATATTTATAAAATATAAACAAAATCAATGAGATTTAATAATCAACAAAATCTCAAAAAAAAAAATTAAGGGTAAGAATTATAAATTTATCTTTGATTAATAAAAAAAAAATGAAAATTGATCTCCACATATATTATGGAAAATTAAGAAAATTACAAAGGTTGTCCCATTAATTCTGTAACAACCCTCGCGAATGCGGAAATATAAAACATACAAGCATGTGAATTATATAGCGGAAATATGAAGTTTTAAAAACCTTTATACATGCAAGGAAAAAATACGAGGAGTGTCAAAATATTACAAACTAAGTGCGGAATATAACAAAGAGACGGAGTCTCTCAAAATGTTAGCAAAGAACAAGTGTTTAGCACACTAGCTAATTAACGACTAGAGGTTAATCTTCCAGGGACAACGCCCGCTAGCTCACACCCGAACCCAAAATAGCATAAGCAAAAAGCCATCCATGCAAGCAACCTGTTCATTCATGAAAAACATTAACGCCACAATCAGTGGGGAGTAACTCCGGGTTCTCCCAGCCATATCACATTAAACGTACATAGAAGGAAATACAAAAGTAAAATCATGCATATATGAATATACATGTGAGATACGATAAGAATAAATAGGCAATTCGATAAACAATGATAAGAGCATATGGAATACAATTCCGAATCCATCATGTTATGCAAAGACTCGGGAAAGACACTCTTAGGCAACCGAATACGCTCACTAGGGCTTGCATCTCACCGTTAGCGGTATAAGTTTGATAAGATTGAGACTCGACAGACAAACCAAGTCAAGTCATGCGATGATCACAATAAATCCAACATATTATCATCCATTCACGAACCAAGACATTGACGGGGTCCAATCATGCAATGACCATGAATAATATCATGAAATCACGCATTCAAGAACGACACAAGACGACATCTCTCACGGTAAATGAAACGCACTAGCACCGTGTACATGGCAAGTATGATTAACATGCATCCACGGGATAAACATTTCCCTGAACTCATACACGATGCTACATTTCGTATATCTAGACTAATTTCCTCCTGGTAGCACGACGATAATAATACGGTCCTAGTCTAAACCTGGCCAGATTCTCGGAATAAACGTTTTCCGATTCGACATGCGATGACATTTCGCATCCAAGACTCGGTCTTACAAAGACACCGAGTACCCCAAATTCGGTAGATCAATTCACGAAAGAGTCGGAAAAGAGCTCAAGCCACATAACAAGCGGTACGCTACATGCAAATAACACCACCTCGCAAGTACATAACATTTGACGGCCGGGTGTCGATCAACGCATAGCGTTCAACTCCCAACAACGTCGTCGTATGCCCACTAACACATGCATTTAAGCAGTAGGATACCTCTCCATTCCGACATTCCAGGCTTACGAACGGAAGGGTAGCCAAGGGAATGAGAGTACAAAGCACAAGACAAAATAGTGCTCAAACCGTAACGTTGGTAAAAACCGACTCAAAGTGGGAACATACCAAAAACCGTCACAAAACACGAGATTAGGGAATCATAAAAGTTTAAATTTGATAAAAATGAGTCAATACATGATACATAAGCATTAGAACAAGTTTATGAAGCATAATGAATAAAAACATAGATCACCTCTCCAAAACAACGTTGTTTGGAAACCAACGAAAACAAGGGTCCACTTCAAAGGTCATAACTAGAGTTCTAAACATGAAAATGCATAAAATCCAATTGGAGGTGATAGCTTATCCTCTTACGGTTCCAACGGGATGTCACATGCCCAAAACAAGCAAGTAACGAAGGAGATATGATCATTTTACGAAAAGGGGTCAGTGCAGGAAAATTTCTGTTGGCAGCGAATGACGCAGCCTGCGTCACCACGACGCAGCCTGCGTCCCCCAACGCAGCCTGCGTCCCACACGGGATTCAGGGACGATCAATTTCCAACAAGTTACCAACAACAAAATCCTCATTTATCATCACAAACCATCAATTCTCATATCAATTAACAACTAACAACAACCAACAACAACAACACAAGTCCTAAGCATACTAACCATAATCTAAATACGGGTTCTATCCTAGAAATCACATAAACACGAAATGATGTCTGAGTAACCCTTTCACCGTTGCCCCTTTAAGCGTCTTCACTACTCGTCAAGCTCCTCTTCAATTAGGAAATAGTCTTTGTCGGGATCTTGGAGGTCACCACCTACAATAGATCATAAAAGATGAATAAAATTCATCTTGAGAAAGACGGAAAGTTTGAAAAGCGAGAAAGACGGTAATTTTATTATCAATACAGATAGAGGAAGGTAAGAGGGGAAGAATGAGACGAACTTACGTGAATTTAAGCAAAGAACGAATGAGCTATGAGAATTCTAAGATTGAAACAAGGAGGGAGGCAAGGGTTTGGTTTCTTAAGGATGAAGAAATGTTTGTGTTTGTGTGAATGAAGAAATAGGTTAAGGGGAGTATGAGTTGTGTAAGGAAAAAGTCAACAAAAAGTCAAACTCGCCTTAAGACGGGATTCTCATGGAATCTCGCGGAAATTCCAAATACGAACTCGGAAATTCTAAATTCGACTCGGAATAATAAATTCTAAATTAAAACTTAAATTCACTGAAAAGTATCCGTAAAATATTTTCATTATAAAAATAGGGTACATTTTCGGGTGTTACATTCCTGTATCCGTCGATAAAAGCATTTATAGAAATCCGGCAAAACACCTGATGATGATAGGACAATGTATATTTCATATTTGCCCTTCTCATTATTTGTGTTCGTTTTACGATGTAAAATGGGTGCCGTCGACGATTTATATTTTAAATGAAATTTAAAATAGATTTCCGTCTAAAAAAGATTCATTTTTTAATTCATTTCAAAACCGAGTCTTGCTTTGAAAATAAAATAATCATTTATTTTAACCCGACTTGAAAAGTTGTCTTTGAACTATTTGGATTTTCCTTCTCATTTTGTTTTAAAACGATGTTTATAAACTCAGTTTTGCGACGGTCTTTTATGTTGGTTTTTAAGTCAATTTGAGCACGATTTGCGATCCGATTTCGACCCAATCTTTCCTCGTTCTAGCCGACTCATCAAATACCACTACAGACCATTCCCACGCCTTGGAGTTTGAGCTAAAAAAGCCCAAAAGCGAGACCTGAAACAGCCTTTTCTTCCCCTTCGTGCGGTTCGAACCAACGTCCAAGATCAAGGCTAAACCCGAGTCAGATAACCTACTTATTAACCCTAACCCATCTACCCATCTACCTACCCATATTAGGTACGTTACCCATCAAGAAAAAAGCCTAATAAACCCTAGAACCCCTCGAATCAGCAGCAGCAATTCACACTCCAAAAACAGCTACCATTCACCCCAAACCCTATTCTAACCCCTTCAAACTCTCTACATAAACCCATCACCACCTTCATTAAACAGGCTACAGCACTTAAATACAACCTATACACAAGAAACACTCGAAATACCTAGAAAAAAAACCCTAAAAACTCACGCAAAACAGAGCATCCCATTTGTTTTCGTGTTCAAGCCGTGACTTCAAAGCCGTTTTTCTCCCAACTCCGATTATCATTTGAGACGAGTGATACCAGTATTGATAACTAATATGAGTCTTGTTTTTAAAAAATCTTTCGGATCAAGAAAAGGTCAAGGAACAAAGATTTTAAAGGTGTTTCAAAAACGTTGCGCAAGTCTGCCATTTACAAAAAACGAGTTTCCTTGCAATTTCGTCGACGACGGGCCCTCGGTTATTACTTACCATCGATTATGACTCAAGACAAGTGGTCAACGATATATGTAATTTGAGGGTGAAAACACACCTCCTTTCTTTTTTTAACTTCGGTCTTTGTTTATTATATCCATCGTTTATTATTATTTATCGTAAATGTTTGTTTGTTTGTCATTAACTCATCGTCTTTGTATTTAATCCATTGAATCGTGTATTATATTCCATGCTACTGTTTTAACCAACCAA
Source organism: Heliosperma pusillum (assembly GCA_022085475.1). Lineage (NCBI taxonomy): Eukaryota > Viridiplantae > Streptophyta > Magnoliopsida > Caryophyllales > Caryophyllaceae > Heliosperma > Heliosperma pusillum. Next base: position 13,847 of record JAIUZE010006691.1, read on the forward strand.
ATTCATTAGTATATGGTATGTTGTCGTTCTAATTAGCGTAGTTCGTCAATATAGGTTATATCGATATTGTTAACCTTTGTTGCTTTGTTTTGTATCAAATAGATTTAACTTTGAATATGTTAATCAAGTATCTCTCTGCATGTGTCGTTTTGAGCCTATTCCATAGTCACTCGACCGAGTACAGTGTTACTCGATCGAGTGACCCTGAGACAGAATGTCTTTTGTCTTTGCTTTTAACTTTGAGACGCTCACATGTCGAGTCTTGTCATGTCTTGATCTAATTCATGTTTTATATATTCTGTTTTGCTAACCTCTAACGTGCGTTCGTCTTTCTTATGCTATGAGTAAGGCACTCTCTCCCTTTCTGCTTTGTTTGTTTACTATAATAGTTAATGATCTCATATGATTTAAAATAACTTTGACGAAGTTTAAAGTTGCATTAAACGACTAGAATGAAATTCATATGTTAGGTTTAAATCGCATGGTTGCATTCAACATTACTCGTTCCAAATAACCAATCATTTGTTTAGTAGAGACCGTTTAATTATGGGCGGGGTTGGGTACTTTTTAATGAAGATAAAATTGTCTTCCTAACATGTAACCTCACACGAATCTTTTGTCTCTAAATTGGTTTTCTAAGTTCCATAAAAATTTAGTGGCAACGCCTTTCAAATGCTAAGGTTTGAAATGTGTTTTTCAAATACTTTTAAATCTCGCGTTTTTTCTTGTGGAAGCGATTTTCCGTATCCATAATTTGGCGACTCCGTTGGGGACCGTGAAGCTTGAAAAGCAAATGAATGGCTATTAGGTTACTTGTCATGTTTATTTTATTTAATCATGCATAAACCTAGGGTTGAGCAAAACCAGTTATCCGCTCCGGTTTGTAAAACCGGAGCGGTTAACCGGTTTTAAAAATCATTTTTTTTCAAAACCAGATCCGAACTGGATTTTTTCGGTTAACCGGTTTTTAAAAAAATTTAAAACCGAAACCGAAAACCGGTTTATCCGCACCGGTTTTCATAACCGGCTTTTCATCTCTTTTTGGTAATAACCGTATTTAAGTTCAACTTCTTTATTGATTTGTTGACTTACTATTTTACAAATTTATGGAAACTTGAAAAATGAAATGGGAATGTGAGTTTTTTGTTGTTTGGACCGACTGTTTGCTTGGAAAACTGAGTTTTTTTTTTTTCTAAAAAAAATAAACCGGTTAATAAACCGGTACCCGCTTTGAAATTTCTATGAACCGAATCCGCTCCGGTTTTTCATAAAAAAATCTGGTTCGGTTAACTGAACCGAAAAAAACCCGAAAATCCGGAGTCCATTTTTCGGTTTTCGGTTCGGTTTCGGTTAAAAAATTCGGTTCGGACTTTTTTGCTCAGCCCTACATAAACCCATTTGAGACTTTAGGATTGGACCATTTTCTCCTTGGGGTTTCGCCCCACGATAGGAAAATGAAGTCCACTGTGTCTAGCCCATACATTGCATCCCTAACAAGCGAATCACTACATGCTATTTGGATCCCGTGTCTCTTTTTTCGAAAATCGCGTTTCAAACCGTCCCATTTTCGAAATTTCAAGTCAAAGTTATCAAACCCATTTCTCTCGATTCAACCCTTTTGAAAAAAGATCCATTTCTAGCTGAAATGCTACCCATTTAGGATTAGAAAAATCCAAATTGTTTTCAAATTCGACCCATTTGAAAAAATAGCCTTTTTCTAGGTGAAATGCTGCCCAATTATGGTTAGAAGAAAATCCGAACCAATTCTTCAAAATCACCTCTTTTGACAAAAGAACCATTTCCAAGCCGAAAAGCAGCCGGAATTGAATTAGAACTTTTCCTCAAACGAAAATCAAAGCAGTTTAAGCAGACATGCTGCCCGTTTTAATTTCAAATTGAATCGAATAATGAATCAAACCTAACCCAAACCCAGAATCGAGTTTGAGTAAGTTAGGTCGAGTCAATCTAGTCGTGTCTCGTTTATACATCCCCATACATGCCATTTGGATCACCCGAGCCGATCTTTGGGTCCGAGTCGTGAATGTCAACTATTTGGTCTAAGTCGGTCCTCCTAAAACGTCCTAAGTAGATCACATGGATGTTTATCAAGAGGCCAAAAGCCATGTTTGGTTCAAGCATGGGTTAGTTGTGGGAAATATCGGTATACATCCCTTTAGAAATTTCGGATTATAATGAAATTATAACTATATGAATTTCTAGTCATAAATGAAATTGCATAATATAAACAAAAGATTAAGAAATAACCTTCGGTCCTAGATAAAGGCCTAAGAGCAAATACCAAAGTAGGTATTCTCCTAATCGTTACACCCAAGATGGTTCAAGAAATGCCTTCGTCGTGCTAGAACGAATACCCAAAATTACTTCTAATTTTGTGTGTATATTGATGTTGAATATGAAGATGAATAAGAGAGATCAAAATCCGAATTTTTCTTCTCCTCTTTTCTTTGTGTGTGCCGTGAGATGTGTAGTAGTGATTAGGGTTTTATTTCTCTTTTGTTTCCTTCTTGTAGCCGTAACAACCAAGTGCCAAAAGAAAAACCTAGTTTCCTTATTTCACTCAACCTCTATTAGGCAGTTAGCATATCATTTATTATGTACATAATATAATATGTATTAATTATTACTAGTAATGGACCGTTACATAAACCGAGTAATGCCGGACCAATACACTATAATAATATCGTGTAATACATATCTGCCAACTTAAATATAACAGTATATATTTAGTTTAGACCAACATTATATACATTGATTAAATATAACATTTTATATTCAATTACGAGCTAACATTATTTAATCGTTATTAAATAATCGTATCATCATCACATTGACTAACCTTTTAGTCAAATACATCGACTAACCTTTTAGTCATTTAATAAGGCATCAATATGATTATTTTCTCAAATAATCACATCTCTCAAACACATCCTTAGGTGTGACTTTTAGGGATCAGTTGATCACCGCCATCTGTATGACAATAACGTCAAACTTATCTAGCAAGCCAACCGTTATCGATAAACGTTAATCAACTGATTATAATACAA
>JAIUZE010006696.1:0-23065 GCA_022085475.1 Heliosperma pusillum
TCACGAGTCCCAAAAGTGGGACCCACGGGCTGACTTTTGGGCCGAACCCAACATGGGCTGAATGGGCCCACCGGGCCTGTTTGGGCTGTTTTGGCAGATTTTCCAACTTTTACTAAAACCGTTTACTAATATTTCCCGCATGCTTTAACATAATTAAAACCCGTCAAGACAACAACCAAACAATCAAACATCGACACAACCCAAAGACCAAAACCCGGACCCACCCTTGACCAACCCAGACCGGCCTGGACCGGGCCTGAACCGGCCTGAACCGGCCTGGTTTGGGCCCGGTTTAGGCTGATTTTCCAGCCACTTTGCACGGTTCTTCCACCCAACAAACACCAAATTAATTCCAACATGTTTTAATTATCAAACAACCATTTTAACAACCATCATGCAAAAATCATGATTATGAAGAAATCATAAAAATATATCAAGAACACTAACATGTTTATAAATTCATACAACATAATAAAATTAACAACTTATCATGTTACTAACTAAAAATCATAACATCATAATAATATGAACAAAAACTAAAGATGAACCAAAAACTAAAGAAAACAAAAGCTAATAAAAGCTATGTAACATATATTCGTCGAGTAACTCGGAATCGTTACCTTAGCTAGACAAGTCAATTAGCACCAAAATAAGAAGTATAAACCAAAAAACCCTCCTACTAATCGTCACCCAAAATATACGAGTCTCCAAACTCGTCTTCAAAATCTTCCCCTATAAGAAAAGACAAGAAAAACATTATTAGAAATTAAACTTGATTTTCCATAAATTAAATGTTGAAAACGATTTTGACGGAATTGAAAATAAACCGTACAAGAAGATGGAGAGCGAAGAGAAGATTCTAGAATTATAAGTTAGGACGGATTTAATTAAGAAATGAAGATTTTATGAGGATTTTGCTCAAGAACGATGAAGAACGGATGAAGAACGCTCAAGAACACTCAAGAACGATTAAAGAAAGTGATAATTTGATCTTAATTTGATTTGTTGAAAAATGAAAAGTTGTTAGGGAGTAGTGGAGTGGAGGGAGCCGTGTAAATATAGAGGGATTAGGAAGTCGGGTTTTGAAATTGTTGTTACGGAATTGACTCGCGATTAATAATTATTTTACGGTAATTGATTAAATATAATTAGCGATTAAGTTAATTACACCAAATATCTAGATAATATGATATTGTAATCAAAAGTAATGAAAATATCAAGGCCTAAGAGAGGACCAAAGGAGCCGTGTGGTATGGTGAGGAATCGGTCTGATTTTGAGCGATTTGCGTAATCTTCGTTGACGGATCGATAAAGTTAATAAATATCTAGATATTATTATTAGTTTAATCAAAACAATTAAAATATCTAATTGTGAGTGGAAAACGATGACATGGGCGTGTGACTCATGCCAAAGTCGAGTTTCGATTTTGTTTTCGGGATTTACGATGAGTCGGGAATAGTTAAATGATTCCCGGGTTTAAACCGTAAAACCTTATTATAAATTCCGAATAAATTCAAAATAATTTTATTAAATTATCATAAATCTTAATAAATCTAAATAAAAATAAATCAAAAATATTATTTTTTTAAATAAAATTTCGGTCTTCAACTTATAAGGCGAGTCGGGAAAAAGTCAACGGAAGTCAAAGTTGACTGAAAAGTCGAGAAAAGTCGAAGATGACTTAAAAGTCAAGAAAAGTTTATGACGACTTAAAAGTCAAGAAAAAGTCAATGACGACTTTAAAAAGTCAAGAAAAAGTCAAAGACTACTTAAAAGTCAGGAAAAGTCAAAGATGACTAAAAACGGTCTTTTCATGAAATCTCTCAAAAATTCCAAATACGAACTCGGAATTTCAAAATACGACTCGAAACAATAAATTCTATTTTAAAAACTTAAATCTGCTGAAAAGTGTTAGTAAATATTTTTACTAGAAAAAATTGGGTACTTTTCGGGTTGTTACAAATACAAAATATTTATGAATATATTAAGGGGGTTTTAGTGTAAGAAGGTAGTATAGAATGTGGTACCCTAGATGAGTGATAAATGTTGGTTATTTATACTCTTCTAGTTCATAAAAAAGTGAGCCTTAAAAATAATAAAATAAAAGAATTTTGAGTACGTGGAAGAAGAGAAAAGCGCAGGCTGCGTCATACAACGCAGGCTGTGTCATATGACGCAGACTGCGTTTTTCAGTATTGCAGAACGATTTTTGCGAGAGGCATATCTCTCTCGTTTCTTGGTTATTTGAGGTGTGTCACCTACCCTTGGAAAGTTAAGATCATACGCTATCACCTACACTTGGCCTTGAATCGATAGAAGGTCTGTAGCTCGAGATATTCTCATTTGAAGTTGATCCTTGTGAAACCGAGTTTTCAATTCTTCATTTTGGCTCTTGTTTGTGCATGTCAAGGCTTCAACTCTTCCTTTTGCTTGCTTTTATTGACTTTTCACTTGCTTGACCTTGGTTAACTATGACTCGGGTTTGACACTTGAGTTAATTGACTTTAACGGTTTGACTCTTGACTTTGTCTTTGATTGTCTTTGAACAAGTACATAGCTTATTCTCTTCAAATCTCCAAACCATTACAATGCACCAAACCATACAATACAACCATTCTTAACATGTTACATTACAATTTTTAAAGGTGTAACAAAATGAATCTCAATTAGCCAAATTACAAGTAAAGGATAATTAAGAAAAAGCTATTATTACAAAACGTAAACTAATGACCCGTAATATAACACTAATAGATAGCTAAATAATCCTAATTAACATGACTCTTTTTTGTGCTATCAGCAACCGTCGTGAAAGATATGTATGCCAATTTCTTTATAAGTTTGGGGGGTACCGATGTCACTAGCATTACCCAGAAGGCCAGAACCCGTAGGGTCTGTAAAACCACTCAAGACACCATTAAAAGTAGGTGCATGAGCAAAGGTACCAAAAGGACGTAGAAGCTTAGTGTGCAACGTAAGAGACTCCAAGCAAGAAGGCATAAAATCATAATGCAGAACATCTGCAACAACATAAACACCAAGCCCCCAAAATTAAAGGGGAAGGTGGCAAGCTGCCATTGCCCGTTAGCAAGACCAGGGCCGGACGCAGTGACAATATGTTTCAATCTACAGTGAAACGTTACGTCAAAAAAAAAGTTGGACCGACTCAAAAACATATGGGAACAAGTATGCAAGGTAAAGCAGAGCTTAGAAATACCAGTACAAGCACGGAACAACCATAGCTTGCACTGTGTTCACCAATCCTAGCAAAAAATCCATAAACTCTACGATTCTGATCACTCTCCTCAACACAAGCTCACTGCTGAAAATAAGACACACACTATGAAGACCACCTAGAACTTTGACACCACGTAATGACTTAGCAATAAATGATCTTGGGATCTTATTATTATTATTATTATTATTATTATTATTATTATTATTATTGTTATTATTTCAATTTAGTGACCATTAACTTCAGTTCAAATTAATTCAATGCAATGTAAACTTATCATTCCAAAAAAATACGACCTTAAATCCTTAATATTAAAAAATCTGGGTAACCAATTCAATTCCGGTTTCTGAAAAATGTGTACCGGGTACTAGAACGGAAGTCGAAACACCGTTTTGCTCACTCATTTTATTATCCATCCTGCTGTTGAAGCCTATCGTACGTATTTTTGGGTTTGGCCTTTGGTCACTCAACCAGTAGTCAACCTCGATCTTGATAACTCGGACAACAATTTATAGGAAGAGGTAAAACATTGCAACATTGTGATGAGTGCAACAAGGCCCCGTCTGTCTTGTGTTTTGCCTCTAAAGTCAAAAAAGTGATTGGAGGAAATTGCGCGTCCGCATGTTGTCTTCATACTACCCTTGCCTTGAACACTTCCTGCCTTTCCTAAAATTTTAAAATCCTCACTACACTACACACTCAAAAGATGCAACTCCACCACTCCACTCTACACACCCTAACCTTCCTCCTCCTCGTCCTCGTCCTCCTACCCATCTCTCGCGCCACTACAACGTGTCGCGATGAATGCGGCACGCTCCAAATCCACTACCCATTTGGCATCGATGACGGTTGCGGTGCACCCCAATTCCGCAACATGTTTACCTGCAACTCCTCCTCCCAATCCCTATTCTTTATTACACCCAACGGTAACTTCAAAGTCCAATCCATTGACTATAACTCCCAAACCATAACCGTATACGACCCTGACATGTCCACTTGTACCATCCTACAACCTCACCATGACTTACACCTCTCTGACATCCAATACGCCATCATCCCTCCTTCACCCGATACCGTCTTCGCCCTCCTTAACTGCTCTATTGACTCTCCTATCCTTAACCGGTATCGCTCCCTCTGTTTCGACGTAGCGGGACATAAATGTGATGAACTATACTCCACCTGTAACTCGTTCAGAGTCTTCACTACTCCTGACTTGTTAACCCCCGGCGTAACTAATAATAATACCGGTCCTAACGGTTATTTTTACGCCGGGGGTAACAATTTTAATTTTAATAATTATAATAATACTGTTACTGGGACTGGTATTGGTACAGGGGGCGGTGGGAGTGTACCACCGCCCCCGTGTTGTTTTACGGGTTATAGCACGGTGAAAGTTATGAGTATGGATATATTAGATTGTACGCATTTTACGAGTTTTTACAATGCTGATAAAATGAGAGGAGTAGGAGCGATGGATTGGTCATATGGGTTGAAATTTAGCTACACTGTGCCGGATATGGGGTGTCAGAGGTGTGCTAAATCCGGTGGGAGTTGTGGGTTTGATGCTGAAACTGAAGCTTTGATGTGTCTTTGTTCTGCTGCTGTTAATTCTACTAGAGAATGTGGTATCTTTCATTTCCTTCTATACTTAATTATATCTTCTAAACTATGTGCAATGTGCATACACACTTCAAAGGTTTAGTGTAGCGCAATTGCGCAAGTGTGTATTACACAACCAAGAACAAGGGACTAACTAGCAACTGTTGCAAGTATTTTTCGAAACCAGTTGGTTTTCGGTAAAACCGTGTTGCTTTACAACACACAATATACTGTACTTCCCCGTCCCGGTTATTTATTTGGCTTTGCTTTTCCTACAAAGATAAGGAAAGAGTGGGGAATCATTTGTGATTTTATTTAGTGGATCTCAAAGAGACAATAGTCACATTGATTTTTTTTTCAAAATGAGCGCACAATGTTGCGGGTGTATAATAATTTTATTGTGAGATCAAGTTACTCAATCTCTCCGGTCATTTGTTTACTTTAGGGAACCATATGTGGGTAGGGGTTTTGGAAGGCAAGTGGATAATATAGAACTTTTTGCTTAAATGGGGTCGAAACCCAAACTATTTATCAAAATAGGGCGGGTTTCAAACTATTTACCAATAATGGGTCCATGTCACCATTTAGGTAGCTTCTCGCTGTCCGGGAGAGCGGGAAGTTGAAGGGCTTGACAAGCTATGTTCGTCGTCTTCGTTCTCCTTACTCCGACCACCAAATAACGAAATACAACCACCATTGTCTTCATCTCACTTCCCTTATCATATACACATACTCGGTTGAGTTTATTAGCTCCACGTTTTGCGCAAAAAATGACCCGTAATATCGCCGTTCACTAACAATTTCATTTCCCCAAAACCGAAATTGTTATTGAACGGCGATATTACGGGTCATTTTTTGCGCAAACCGTGTAGCTGATAACTCAACCAAATATGTGTATTTGATAAGGGAAGTGAGAGGAAGACAAAGTTGGTTGTATTTCGTTATTTGGTGGTCGGAGTAAGGAGAACGAAGACGACGAACATAGCTTGTCAAGCCCTTCAACTTCTCGCTCTCCCGGACAGCGAGAAGCTACCTAAATGGTGACGTGGACCCATTATTGGTAAATAGTTTGAAACCCGCCCTATTTTGATAAATAGTTTGGGTTTCGACCCCATTTAAGCAAAAAGTTCGATAATATATTTATTGGGAGATATAGACCTTCATAACATAGAATGTTAAATAAATAAATGAGACACTCTAAACTGAAAATGATAAATAAATGATCGAGACTGGGGGAATATTATTCATCAAAAAGTTTCATAATATAGAAAAGTAAATAAATAAATGTGACAGTCTAAAATAAAAATGTCAAACAAATAACTGACCGAAATATATGCACAGAAGACTTCTACGTATTTTATTTGAAAAGTTGGGGACTTGTAAATTGTAATGGATTATTCCTAATATGGGTCAACAATTTTACTTTCCAGGTGTAGGAACTGATATGGATGCCGGTGAACATCGGATACCCTCAACTTTTGCCCAAGCCCTTGTTATAGGATTAGGACTCCTACTCCTTTAAGATGAGGCATACACCAACGCAATTTAGTACTAATGTGTTCGATTAATGGATGCATCTTGGAGGTCCTTTATGGAGTTGAAGTTAATATGAGCGTTTGAGGCTTTTTTACCTATCTTCATCTTTGTGCTATTGTTGCCCCGTCTTATTTTAAAGTTGTAGTTGTAGTTCTATTTTATGTTGTGTCATTATTAGATATGCTTAAATGTTTAGCTATTATGCTCTATTCAAGATCCTGGATAGCTATCAAGGTTGCCCATAAGGCAGTATAGGCTATCTGTATCCGTTGTAATAAAAAAATCAGCTAATCATTTTGCTACAATGATATACAATATATTTAGACCGACTCCCCTCTTCATTCTCTTCTATTTCGACCTTATTTAATGCATTTTAGCGTCGGTTTTATTGCATTTTGCCTTCTATCACGTTTTGCTTTCATATCCTGAATTTCTGTCTCGTTTCATAGGAAATATGCCTAAAGAAGTATGAGACGGGATGAGAGGCAAAAAACCGCCACTAAGCATATAAGGAAAAGAAATAAAAGAAGAAATGAAGACATGAAGAAAAGAAGAGAAGGAAGGGGAAGGGGAGTCCCAGCTGGTCCAGGCCACTGGCGGTCGGTTGACCGGCTGAGCACCCCACCTAGCCCCAACAAAGCAAGAAAGAAGGAGGAGCAGGGAGCCCCAGTCGGTCCAGGCCACCGGCGGCCGGCTAAACCGGCTGGGGGGTCGACACCAAGAGGAAGAAGAAAGGAGCAAGGACTCCCAGCCGGTCCAGGTCATCGGCGGCCGGCCAGACCGGCTGAGGAGTCGGCATGAAGATAGAAACATAAGAAAGGAGCAGAGAGTCCCAGCCGGTCCGGTCCACCGGCGGCCGGCCGGCCGGCTGGGACCCCAATCTGCCATTTGCATCTCTTCTTATTTCGAACCCCTTAATCCCACCAACCTATAAATACCCTTCTCTTAGTTCATTTCTACTATTCTACCCTAGAGACAAGAACCCTAGTAATTAGTAAGAAATATTTCCCTAATTAGTACTCTAATCTCTCTTAATTAGTGATAATTACTCAATTTCCTACTTAGTTATTGTTAGATCTAGTCTTTCTCTTAGTTATTAGTGAAGATTTGGGTTGTAATTTGAAGATAAGAGGAGACTCTTTCTTTCATTATTAATTCAAGTTCTCATCTTTTATTACATGTTTGGTAATTTCTCATCTTTATTTCATTTATTTGTCATTTAATTGCTCTTTCTTATTTATTTGATTAGTTTACATGTTGAATATGTCTTCTCTTGTTTATATGTTATCAAAGTATCCATCTTTAATGCTTTCCTCCATCAATATGTGTGAGTAGTGCCCTTCTAGTTAGGGTAGATATGGGATCTTTTGTAGGTTCTTGGGGTTAGAATGTGGTTTTGAATGTAAAAATCTAGTATTTTGGTAATTCCTATATTTTGTGCACACCATGTGTTTGTAGAAATGCTAGAATGAGTAATTCATGCTTTCTTTCACCTTGTTGCTAGCCTAAGCGAGAGCTTGGCTTGTTTGTTGATTGTGTGTGCCCATAGGAGCCTTGGGGGAGGTAGGGCGAGAATCCGACCGAACCTAGACAAGGAACCGTCTTTCACCGAGAGGTGGAGACCTACCATTACCTATCATTAGACCGATTTCACCTTCTACCATATTCAACCCCAACCTCATTAGTGAACCCATTTGCCTTAGTCTTCTTAATTCTTGTCTAAAATCTCATTTTCGCTCTTTTGTTAGACTTAGTTAGTTTTAGTCACCTCCAAATTACTTTTAGCTAGAATTGAACTAGAATTCGACCAACTTACCTTAGAGCCTTAATCACCGTCCTTGTGGTTCGACCTCGACCACCCTACTACACTAGTTGAGTTATTTGTTTGATTGGGGGAGGGCGACTAACCCCACGTCATACAACTGTTTTGGTAAAAAATTACCTAAACCTATTAAATCGTTCGTTGACGGGTCAAAATGATCTACTCTTTTTAGCCTTGAAAAGGGGGTTAATTTATATGTGATTTGTGATGGAATACGGATGAAAAATAAGTAAAAGTAACGACGAAAATAACAATGAAAGTACAGTAGTGAAAAAAGGACACACGAAAATGGTGACGCGGAAACCCAAATCGGAAAAACCGCGGGGGGAGTCGGAATCCCGCCAAATATTGTACTATGGTTCGTTAATGAAGATGTGAGTAAGAACCGAATAAAAGATACAGTAAACTATGGAGTTTTTCTATGATAAAGGGAACTTGTTTTTCTTGGAGGTAATGTCGAATTGGACGCCTTTCTTCTGCCTTGGATCCCTCATATTTATAAGCCTCCAAAACCATAATTGTTGATGCCGTTACTCTCCCTAAAAATCCTCAACGGCTCCTGATTTCAAGGATTTCGTTATCTGACTGATTCCTGTTCCTCCTGACAGGAAGCTGAGTTCGTGCTACTTCGTTCTGCCTGCCAAGTCAACCTCCCTGCTTTCAAGGGATCAGTTATTGACTGCTTCATGTTCCTCCTGACAGGATCATGACAGGAGGCTGGATTTGCGTAACTCTGTTCCGCCTGTTAAGTATCTTATTCTTCCTCAACAGCTCCTAAGTTTTAGGAAGCTGTTATTGACCTGTTCCAGCTGCTGACTCGTTCCAGCTAATTTGTCTTAGCTTGTTATTTATAGTTTATTCCTTTGACATGTTCCTCCTCAGCGTTCTCCCTGGATGCTCTCCTGTTCTTTCTCAACTACTCCTCTTTTTGGGGAGTTAGTTTGTTGACCTTTTCTTTCCATGTCATCAGTCCACTTCCTTCATGATGGACCACTCTTAATATGCCACATATTCAAGTAGGAAAATTGTAAATTTTGGCTATAACAATTGCCCCCAATTTTGCTTCTCGACTTCGTTGATGAGGAAAATTAGTCTTCAGGTTCCTGCTGGTTGATGGTATTATGCCGGTACTACTCTGCTAGAACACGTTGTTCCTGCTATGCTGGTGGTACTCTGCTGGAACGAGTACGTGCATGTTGTGCACCTTGGACAATATTTTGAACCTCTGTCATGTACCCCTTGAATTCTGGTATTCTGATCTGCTCGTTCTTGCTGGACAATACCCTGTTGTTCTAGCTGATTTCCGTCTCCCTGTTCCTGCTGGTATGGAAGCATGACCACGTAGGTATCAGGTGGAATCCTGCTGACGGAAGTTCTGTTCCTTGCTGGTGGAAGCTGGGTTCCTTATGGTGGATGCTTCAGGAGGTAGCCTCCTCCTGACTTTGTCGCTGTGATCGCCAAGGGTAATCCCGGTGATGAGAACCTCGAGCGAGCTTGCTCATGTAGTAATTACGCCGACCTGAAAAATGTTAGTGGTGGAGCACATGGCTTTGTTGTGGTCTGCACCTATGGGGGTGCAGACGTACTCTATGTTAGAACTGTTTAGTTCTACTTGTTTGTATTTCTGAAGTACTTAGTATGTGTTTATCGTTTGTAGCGCGCGTTTGTAAATGTTATGTTGTGCATGCACTGTTTGTTGGGAGTTCATTGTGCCTGTGGGGAATGCACTGCGGATGTAGGCCGGCAGGACTTTAGATGATGGCTCTGGGATTTAGTCGCCCGACTGTACGCCACGCTATGTAGTGGTGACTTTGGTGGTACTGGAGTCTGTCTGTCCTGGCGGAACTCAGGGGTTCCTGTTCGACCACGCGCACGATGTAGTTCCCCCGGGGAGATTGTACTGCTGTATTGTTTTGGCTCCTTTTGAAGGAAGAATTCAAATTTCAAATTAAGGTAGAAAATTTAAGTATAATACCTGTACCAAATAAAGTAGTCAGCGGGTCATGTATGACCATATAACTGATAAATTGAGTATTGTAATGCCTGCTGGCGAATTGTTGGAGAGGGTCCTGCCCCCTGCATGACTTTCACAACCCCACTGTGGAGGGCATGCAAAATAGCCTGTGACTCCTGTTCGTCGTTCCCCCTGGTGAGGAGGAACTGTTCCTGCAGCTGAACATTGGTAGTACATTTGTGGGAGTTGCCCCCATGTTATATATCAACACCATGTTGGATCTGCAGGCAGCATGACCTGTTCTGCATGGATATTAACTCATCCTGTTGAGGTCACTCTGCAGGAACAACGTGCTGGCAGGGGAACTCCTGACCGTCCTGCAAGAATATTGTTGCTATGGTTGGTCGTTGGTTTAGCCAACGACCCTCCGACGGTCAAGTCAGTAGTTATTCAAAAATATAAAGAAGGTAATGAATTTATTAAGTTACAACCTACCTCAGGTGTACTACATATGCTTATGGACATGTGTCCTCCTCTAATCTAATTGTTGACATTGCCCTTACTTGTACATGCTCGAAAAGTATTGTATGGGTACCTTGTCAATTCTTTGTATAGGCTGGAGTTTGGGAGTAACCCTTGCCTGAAGGCCTCATTCGCGGTGGGAATATAACATCTAGGAATGTGTACCTTCTCCGTATTAAACCTGCACATATATTCTCGAGTAGGCTCATCATACCTTTGAGTAACGCGATAGAGGTCGCTTGTCTGCTTCTCTGGCTTACGGCTACTAGCGAACTGTTGGTTGAATGCATTGACTAAGTCCGCGAAAGATGCCAAAGATCTATTCGGTAGATTGACGAACCACTGCAGTGCTGCCCCCGCTAAGGTGGACCCAAAGACCTTGCACATGCATGACTCTTTCAGGGGTCCTGTGGCTTTTACAACCATCATCTTCTGTTTGTATTGGTTGATGTGATCTGATGGGTCATCGGTCCCATCGTATAACGTCATTGTGGGTTGCTTGAATCATTTAGGCACATTGATAAGAGCTATGTCGTCCACGAAAGGAGAGTCTGCGTAACTCTGCAGGGCTGCTCTCTCAATGGGGCGCGACATGCCAGGTATTTTTTTGATCATGTCTCTGAGTTCCTGGAGCTGTTGTTTCGCCACCTGTCCGCTTGTTCCTGCAGAAGGGTTAGAGACAGGCGGAACAAAGCCAAAGGGATTACCTTCTGGCGCTGTTTCTACATGAGTGTGTTCCACGGAGCAGGGCTGGCTAGCAAAGATGCTGGACAGAGGGGCTACATTGGTGATAGACCTAAACTGATCATTCGGTACCTGCTGGCTGGAGGTACCTGTAATAAAGAAGGAGTTAGCCCCAAGAGAACAACTAGACATAATGTTACCTGGGGTAGCCTGCATGCTGGTCAGCATGGAAGAATAATTGGGTGTTAAGCCTCCAAGATTCTGCCTTGTAATCAACTCAGGGGGAATTTGTTGTCCTTGTCCTCCACAAAGTGCTGACTCCTGGAGCGTGTAGGTTGCTGGAACCATCGCCTGGACGCTCTGCAGGATGGGTGCTGGATGAGGGGGTACCATGGCTTCTATCCTTGCCTTCAAATCCAAGTTGTCCTTCTGCAAGTTTTCTAGGGCTTTGTGCAGGGTGTTCATTTCCTTTAGGATGACCTGCAGAGTATTTGAATCTGGTAGAGTTGGGCTTGGGTGCCTGAAGGTTCCTCCAGATAGGCTGCTCTGGACCTGCACTCCTGTGCTGAAATTCCTTGCTGGTGTACCCTCTGCCGGTACCATACTGGGGGTTCCTGGTAGACTCGTCGTTTCTTCTCTGGCAGATTCTGGAGGTAACATGGTGGCCAGGTCTGCAGATTTCTTGTAGCAGGAACGTAGCAGGCACGTGGTGGACTATTGACTAGACGATAGTTTGGCTATAGAAATCGATCACTTCGCCCCACGGTGGGCGCCAAATTGTTTTGGTAAAAAATTACCTAAACCTATTAAATCGTTCGTTGACGGGTCAAAATGATCTACTCTTTTTAGCCTTGAAAAGGGGGTCAAAATTATAATTTATATGTGATTTGTGATGGAATACTGATGAAAAATAAGTAAAAGTAACGACGAAAATAACAATGAAAGTAGAGTAGTGAAAAAAGGACACACGAAAATGGTGACGCGGAAACCCAAATCGGAAAAACCGCGGGGGGAGTCGGAATCCCGCCAAATATTGTACTATGGTTCGTTAATGGAGATGTGAGTAAGAACCGAATAAAAGATACAGTAAACTATGGAGTTTTTCTATGATAAAGGGACTTGTTTTTCTTGGAGGTAATGTGGAATTGGATGCCTTTCTTCTGCCTTGGATCCCTCATATTTATAAGCCTCCAAAACCCTAATTGCTGCTGCCGTTACTCTCCCTAAAAATCCTCAACGGCTCCTGATTTCAAGGATTTCGTTATCTGACTGATTCCTTTTCCTCCTGACAGGAGGCTGAGTTCGTGCTACTTCGTTCTGCCTGCCAAGTCAACCTCCCTGCTTTCAAGGGATCAGTTATTGACGGGTTCATGTTCCTCCTGACAGGATCCTGACAGGAGGCTGGATTTGCGTAACTCTGTTCCGCCTGTTAAGTCTCTTATTCTTCCTCAACTGCTCCTAAGTTTTAGGAAGCTGTTATTGACCTGTTCCAGCTGCTGACTCGTTCCAGCTGATTTGTCTTAGCTTGTTATTTATAGTTTATTCCTTTGACATATTCCTCCTCAGCGTTCTCCCTGGATGCTCTCCTGTTCTTTCTCAACTACTCCTCTTTTTGGGGAGTTAGTTTGTTGACCTTTTTTTTCCATGTCATCAGTCCACTTCCTCCATGATGGACCACTCTTAATATGCCAAGTAGGAAAATTGTAAATTTTGGCTATAACAACAACTTTATCGATTTGGCACAATTCTTACGAGGAACGCAAACGGAAATAGTGGCAAATATCAGTGGTTAATAGAGATACGTCTATTTATACAAGAGAGTAAGGTGTGACTTGTGTAGTTGTGTCATGTGTGGTCTTTATACAAGAGAGGCGGGTGTGACAAAATGTTGGAGAATGGAGATGTGTGACGAAACATATGTTCGACATTTTAAATAAGCTTGGTTAACTAGAAGTTATGTTGAAGCTCCGATTCTTGAATAAACTACTTTTGAGGCTCCAAAAGAGTTGCGAATTTCGTTAATTTAGCCTTTGTTTCATCTACTTTAGTATGTGCCGTTTTTAAATTATCTCGTAAATATTTTTTTTTTCAATTGCACATATCATAAATACATCATCGCTGCTTATTTCGTCACTATCCAAAAAAATCACATTCTTGATTGTTTCGGTGAGAGGATTTTCAAAATAGGTTAACCATTTATAGATGTCTATTTCAGAATTGGATGCAAGTGTTATAATATATCAAGGCAATTGATATTAACCGGTTATCCATAGAGTGCTATCTTTTCCGACCATTGAAGTATCGGTGATGGTGCTGGAGACATAATAATTGGATCTGTTAACAATTTGTGAGTTTTGAGGAGGGTTCAAAATTCCACATGGAAATGCCTAAATATGGCAAAAGTAACCTGGCCTGAGATCTGAAATTGACCCGAACTACAACATATGAATGTGGCACAAAATCTGAAGTTACCCGATCCGACGCGAACATTACCTGAACTTTATTGACCCACAATAGACCCGATCCAAAAAATGACTTGACAAAACATAGCTCTAATTAACCTAAAAAAGACTTGAATTGACTAATTTGAAATCTCACTTAATATCATATACATTGAAATGAAGAATCAATCATTAAAACTAAATTATGAACAGGTAATAATAAAAAAATGTGCTTTATTTCTCTTAATCAGTAACTCGAAAATGGCCAAAACCTGAAAATATCCGACCTACTTAACCTGACCAACATAGCTGAAAAAGACCTGAAACACAAAATGACCCGATCCGACCCGGCCGAAACTAACCCGAAGTGCTAGTGGCTAGTGGCTAGGTCTAGAAAGGCCCAATTTAATTATATGACTTTTGTGGGTCTTGAATCGTCTTCAACCCAATTTCCCATCAATTCTTCCTTTGAATTCCTTTGTTCCGTATATTGTATTCCCACCCTCCTAGAGTCCTAGCATAATAATATAATCACAAAAAATGGCTATTTCATTATCAAATAATCATCCCTTCTTCTACCCTTCATTTCATGCTACAAAACAGCAATTAAATCCTCACAAAACCGCATCTTTCCCCTTCAATTTATGCTCAAATAATCACAATTATCCCCTTTTATCAACTTCACAAAAATACCCACTTTCTTCATACAGTAGGTATCATCATGGCAATCCTGTTTTCAAGTACTCTGTATCTGCCCAAAATCTTCCTCTTACCACTGTAAGCCTCTCTATTGCTTGCCTACTTTTTTTTGTTTCTCTTGCTGTTTTTGTCGGAAATTGACATTTTTTTCTACCGGAATTGTTTGTATGCATATGTTAAGAGTATAAAGCCGATCTTGGGGCTCCAATCTTTAGAGTCTAAAGCCGATTTTGGGACTCCAACCAAAACCTTAAGCTGATGGCTTTATACTCTTAACAGTATCGTATGTAGTTTTAAATTCATTACGTTTGAGTAATAATTTGCGGGAGCCGTTGAAGCATCAGGTAGTGTCATCATCGTAATATAGAATTGTTTTAGATGTTGAATATTATATGAATGCATCTTCATTCCTTACCCCCTTTTACTTTTTTTCCCGGCACTACGGTTAGGTGAAAGAGGAAAAGGAAAAAGCCGAAACAGAATCCAGTTATGCTAATATAGAGTCAGGAAGCATTGAAACCCTTACTAGATTCTATAAGGAAGCTATTTTAGCAGAGGACTACCAAACCATCGCGGAAATAGAGACATCATTTTATCAATTACAAAATGTGAATAACGAATTAGTCGAGAATATCTCAACTATATCTGAAGAGATCACTGCTGGAAAAGCGAGATATATCCGCTTGCAGGCTGACTTCGATAACTTTAGAAGGAGATCAGAAAAAGAGAGGCTTTCGGTTAGACGTGATGCACAGGGAGAAGTTATTGAGAGTCTTCTTCCAATGATGGACAATTTTGAAAGAGCGAAGCTGCTAATCAACCCGGAAACAGCTAGGGAAAAACAGATTGATACTAGTTATCAGGGTATATACAAGCAGTTTGTTGAAATTATGAGGAGTTTACGGGTTTCTATCATTGCTACAGTGGGGAAGCCTTTTGATCCATCAGTAAGTTATACTCCTACCATGTTGGTTACTTTTGTTCCTCATTCATATCTGGATTATTTAATTTAGTTAAACGCGTGAAGAAGATCATGGTCTCTGGCGACAAAGAGCACTTCTGTCTTGTGCAACCGTTCCGATAGAAAAAGTTGAATACTGTAGTTAGTTACTGAGTGGTTGTCCATTAATTCTTTAACTACAAAGTTGCACTTCATTCATGAAACAACACATCAACTACTATGGGGTTACTATTCTAGAATTCACTTGCTTAAGTGGATAGTAGTTTGGTCGCCATGTTGAGTACCACCTTTGCAGTTTGGCATGTGTGTACTTTTGTGGTAGACAAAGCTATATGTTAATCTGAATTTTTTATCTTTTCTCTATAACCATTTGCATGCTGAATTTAGCTTATTAGTTGGGAACTCTGGTCGTCAAAATAAATTCGGATAGTAAATGCTTTTGACTCCTTCATGTAATGGGTTAATTTAGAGACACTTGAAACATATTGCTGCGTTCAGTATCTCACTTCACCCATACAAAGGAACTAGGTTATTGGATGCACTTGTCCAAGTCACCTCCCGGTGAATCACGAATCGGTTCGAAGGGGCTTACTTAAAATCTGTATCTCAGACACTCTATGTGAGCGTGTATATTTCACATTAATAACGAATTAGACAACCTTGCAGAGGAATGTTCTTATTTTTGAAGGCGTGGTTGGGTGAAAGGGTGTCTTTAACACCCCTGCGCATCTCAATAATAACCAACATTTGAATTCGTGAACCATTATTGGCACGAGTTTATGATGTAATTTTACCTTGTTCATCTTTATTTGAAAAAAAATTGAATTCGATGGCACAAATGCTTTTAATCTAAATCTAAATGTAATAAATATTCTATGATAAAACTCTCTTCATGGTTTTGAACTTTATTCCGCTGTAGCTCCATGAGGCAATTGCAAGAGAGGACTCGGAAGAATATAAAGAAGGCATTGTAAGTCAAGAATTGAGGCGTGGTTTTATCCTTGGTGACCGTCTTTTGAGACCAGCAATGGTTAAGGTATCTTCTGGTCCTTCGAGCCGCTAAGGAGACTGCCGTAGCTATTGACATGTATATGAACCTCGATGGGCTTCCGGCTTCCTGCTATATCATATGTGAGAATTTTCGCTCCTGGTTATCATCCTAACTTTTATTAGCAAAATTATCAATTATTGAATGATGAGTTCCATATTTTTTTGTACCTACGGAGTAATGTCATAGTTTTACCAGGAAGTGACAGTTAACAGTAGGAAAGCTATATATATGACAGCTTGACACAGTCCTGGCTTTCAGCAAGAAACACTTAAGTCCATAGGAAAGCAATCATGTTCCCTCATTATCTCCTAGACCTGGCAAAAGCAACCCGACCCGATTGACCCTACCCGAATGACCCGACCCGTGACCCGAAATTGACCCGAACTACAACACCCAAATGTGACCCGAAACCCGATTAGACCCGACCCGACCCGAACATGACCCGATCTTTCTTGACCCGTAACTGACCCGACCCGAAAATAACCCGATCCAAAACCACTCAACCCGAAAATGACCCGACAAAACATAACTTTAATTGAACCGAAAAGACTTAAAATGACATTTTGTCTCTTATTCTTTGACTCGAAAATGACCCGATCCGAAATAACCCGACCCGATTGACCCGAAACGGACCCGACAACAAACCCGAAACAAACCCGAAACCCGAAATGACCCGACCCGACGCGAATTAACCCGAAATCAACAAGAGACCCGAACTGACCCGACCCGAACTGGCCCGACCCGAACCCGACCCGGTTGACCCGTTTGCCAGGTCTATTATCTCCTATAGTCCTATTGATAAATTACGACTTCTTGCTGAATCCTTGAATTCTTACAATACACGGGCGCATTGATTATCAGGGGTTAGTTTAATATGGGTAAACAACCTTACGTTTTATTTAATTTTAGTAAGCAAATCAGTGGTTTTAGCTAGTTGAAGTGGCGATCTCCAATTTTTTTTTTTTAGAAATGAGCAAATCGCCAGTTGGAATGGCTTTTTGCAAATAGCCATTTCAACTGGCTATTTCTAAAAAACTAGTTCTAGTGGCGATTTGAAGTGGCGATTTCAAATCATTACATATTCCCACTGCTTTCTCGTCTTTCTTTTCTTAATACAATTCCTATCTTTGAAATCGGTACTTGTTTTCTACTTGTTTTCTATACACTACTTTACGATAATCTCAAAAATACACTTCATTAAATAAATTTTTTCAAACATTCACCACTTTAAACGACGAAAACCATTCCGAAAATGTCATTTAACGCTCCATTTTTTTATCTTGTTTCGGACTTCCGGAGTTCCTTGGGTCGGTGGTGTTGTGGGAGAGACGATGTGTAGAGCTGATGGTATGATTCTCGTTGATCGTCAGCTCTCATTTGAAGATCTGGTTGAGAAGGCTAGTATAGTTTGCAAAGTCGATCTCAGAGTCATACAGATCTCGTTCACACTTGTGTGGACAGATTTGTCTGGTAGAAGAAGTTATGTTTATATCAAGGATAACCAGTTTGTATGTGCAATCTATATGTATGCGTTTAATCTTCCGGATTTGTATGTTATGTTACAGCCCACTGCTCCTCCTTTGCCATCGTCCCAATTCATTCAACCCTCTTATGAGTTTGGGGGATCTAGTCAGGGTGCTGTGTTGGGAGGTAGATGGGTAATTGATGTTGGTGAGCCTAGCAACCGACATCAATTAGATTTGAATGTGTTCCCAGAAGCGCAAAACGATGGTGACGAGGACAGCGATGACCCTACTTATAACGTCATGTCTTCCAATTTTAGTGGTTTTGGGTTAGAGGACATTAACACCGATCTAGCCAGTTCCTGTTTTGGGTCAAGTTTAGACCCCTCTAGCTCAGACCCAGAGGATGAGGTGGTACCTCATGTCCCTATTGACCATTATGTCTATTCTGCTGTCCGTGATGAGCCTGACCGTTCATCACGGTCTCTATTTTCCAAAATGTTTGATGAAAACGTTGACAATATCGTCGGTGGTACGCTATTCGAAACTAAGGTAGATGTTCAAAATGCCATGACAAGTTGGTCTTCGAAGAGGGGGGTTTCGTATCGAACGGTTGAGAGTCGTAAAAAGACGTGTGCTGTTGAGTGTGGGACTAGAGCCACAAGTTACCCTCAGGAGTTGCTTCACGGTGTAATTTGTGGTTGAAAGGTGCGAGCGACACAACAGAGGAGTTCTGGATTGTGGAAGATTGTTGTTTGGACTCCTCAGCACAATTGTGCCGGAGCTTCTAACGCGAGTAGGAGGAATAACTTTACCTCCCGGGAAATTGGTGTGTTGGTTATGGATGAAGTTAAACAGGATACTGGATATAAAGTTAAACTTGTCCAACTCGATGTGAAAAAAGCGTTTCACGTGGATGTGAGTTACAGTAAGGCGTGGCACGGGCGGAGGAAGGCAATCGAGGCCGTGTACGGGTCCTGGGAGCGCAATGTTAGAGACCTTCCTAGGTATATGGCGGCTCTTCAGGTGGGTTAATATGTTTTTTTAGGAGATTGTATTATTTTGTAATTTATAATGTTATTTCATCTGTTTCCCGTCATCTTGTTTAGGTCGCTAACCCGGGAACGTATGTTAAGTACAAGTTTTCTGAAGGGACGAAGTATTTGCCCCAGCGGGTGCTGAAGTATGTTTTCTGGTCTTTTGCTCCTTGCATTACCACTTTTCAAGAGTCTTGTCCCGTTGTTTCTGTGGACGGGACACATCTTCGTGGATCCTACAAAGGGAAGTTGTTGGTTGCTGTTTGCAAGACGTCTAACAACAACATAATGCCGGTGGCATTCGCTCTTGTTGATGAAGAGACTACACTTAGCTGGACCTTTTTCTTGAATAACTTGAAGAAGTCGATCATCAGAGATCGGTTCACTTGTGTGATCTCGGATAGGCATCTAGGTATTTTACATTTTAAAAATTCTTCAGTTTATTATTGTTTGTTGTAATTGTTACTGAAACTTACGTCGATGGTTTTGGAAGGTATAATAGCGGCGATGAAGGAAACGAATACATCATACAAAAACTACTAATCCGAATCGTCCGTTTCGGGTGTGAAAATACGTCTAGGACGATTACCAAAACCAATGCCTTGGGTTGGTCTTACGTGTTGGTTGCTATCCCGACGACCAACAGGTCTGGTAAGCCGCCTAAGCTGTTGTTCGGGTGTCAAATACACACTTTGTGGAGCATCAACAACCGCAGTCTGGTCATAGGGCCTCAAAGTCAAACTCAAATCCAAACCTGCACCATCATATCCACCACCACCCAAGTTGGTAGTGCCGGTCACAGCTCCATCATATCCACCACCCAAGTAGGTAGTGCCGGTCACAGCTCCATCATATCCACCACCCAAGTAGGTAGTGCCGGTCACAGCTCCATCATATCCACCATATATAACCCCACCACTACCACCGACCCCACCTGTGTTACCACCACCCCAGTTACCACCACTACCATCGTCTCCACCATATACAACCCCACCACTACCACCGACCCCACCTGTGTTACCACCACCCCAGTTACCACCACTACCACCGTCTCCACCGTATACAACCCCACCACTACCACCGACCCCACCTGTGTTACCACCACCCCAGTTACCTACACTACCACCGTCTCCACCTATTACACCACCACCCCAGTTATCACCACCGATGAAACCACCTATTTGTTCCCAATTCAAAGCATCCAAGTCAAGGTCATCCAAGCCCATGAAGCCACCTTGTTGGGCTTGATACTGCGGAACAACCTCGTCCTGTTGGTGTTGGTGCTGATATTGAGCATTGTAAGCTTCTTGCGTTGCCAGTGCCTCGTCGCGTGTCCGAGGATGTCTTCGTTGGCTCACTGGTGGAAGCTGTTGTTCGACATCTGCGGCGGGAGGGCTCCTCATGACCTGAGTAGGTGGCACGGTAGCAGGAGGATCTACCCAAGGACTCATAGCTACAGTTCCAAGATAGGCACCTACTTCGTGTGCCAAAGATTGATCACTCCATCCTTGCGCACGTTGACGGAGATCAGTCAAACATTGGTTCTACAAAATCAAAATATATTAAATTAAATTAAATTAAATTAGATTAATTAAATTAAATACAGTACAAAATCAAAATAAAAATGATTTAACTTAAATAAAATATAAAAACATACCGTATACAACAACCTCTCTCCGTGCGGATTGTACCCGCTAATAGTCCTGACGTCTGGATCACATATGTAACGAACAGAGTTATTTAGATACCATGTTAGATAACACGGATCTACTTCGGGAACCCTACTAGGATCAATCGGCCCTGTATAAAAAATCCGTTGATGCCTTTCATTCCACAAGTGGATATACTCTAGTAGGACTTCATTCCTCCATTTGTCCACGCTTTTTCTTGTCAAAAACTTATTAGTCACATGGATCTTCCAGTTGTTCTCTGTCAAAACAAGCCCACCCACAGGCACCGTTTGGACACCACCAAACTGTCTAATACATCGATGGGGGTTGTGGAAGGCAACCCACAATCCACATATGAGAGGCACGGTGGAGAGGTATATTTCCCAGCCACTCCTGCACGCATGTGGTAAACTATGTACGATGTTCCTGTAGGGGGTCCACTCGAACTACATAAAAAGTAAATGGAAACGAATTAGGTAACGAATGGAAACAAGTAGCATCAAAAAAATAAATGGTCCCCTCTCTAGTAAAAGAAGTAGTACCTGTTCCCATGAGAAGGTGGCCAACTGATCCCGATAATAAGGCAAATTGACTTTTCGCTGAATGCAACGGCGGTCGGTGTAACGACTACCTAAGGGACCTCCAATAATTGGCATGCCAGTCGCCACATCATTTTGCACGCGGAATTGAGGCCTTAAAATAGATATCCGCTCGTACGCCCAATATTGCAGCAGTTGTGTCGCTCCGTTCATGTAAATAGTGGCCGAGGGGGGTTGTAAAACACATTTACACATATCATGCAGCAAATAAGCCAAGACAACTGAACCCCAACTGTAGCCACTGCACACATCAAAGTCAGACACACACTTAACCATATCCTTGTGAACATGTGTCTTCTTAGAGTTGATAAACAACCCGTTACCTAACATCCAAAGAACAAAACAACGAGCACGCTGCTGCATATCGGCCTCAGTTAACGTAGCGGGTCTACGTATCTTAGTTTCCAAGTGTGACGTGACCAACCACTCGGCTTCAAAATAGGAACTCCCATAGGGAAGATCCTCTAAACCAAGCATCCCCTGAACATAGGACTCCCAATCAGTGTCGGGAACCACCAAACCGGTGTGATTAGCCCCCACAAGATATCCATCTACCCTAAGACGAAGGAGGACCTCAACATCCTGCAGAGAAATCATCGCCTCACCTTCTGGAAGGTGAAATGTGTGGGTCTCGGGACGAAATCTCTCAAGCAGTGCATGCAAAAGAGAGTGGTCGTTTCTCAAGTTTCCTAACTTGAAAAATACCCCAAAGCCCATCTGTGCGACATAATTTGCCGTTCCTTGACAAATCTCCATCTCATACGTCCACTGTCTCCATACATTACCGTCCGCTCTACGTGCTTTGGCGACAACATCAGATGGACGTTCATGCCTAAAAACCTGTGCGGATATATGCTTTGCCTGGAGACAAAATATTGTATCACAGACGGGACCCTGAAAACATCTAGGCTGGGAAGAAGAAGAAGATGCCATAACTGTAAAATATTTAAATATGAATTAGCTTCTTTAATGGTTTTAACATATAAACAATTACACATCAAACAAACGGAACAACCAGAAAAAAAAACGGTTAAAACATTGACTAACTAAATACTTTTATTTAATACGCAGATAATTAATATATGAAAAACAAAAGAGAGATTTCATTTATCCAATCAATAATATTCAATCTTATCCGTAATCAGGATGGAACCAACCATGATCAAACAACTGGCATATCACACCCTCCCTTTTTCCCTATAAATAACACCTTCCTAAAACTTATTTTCACACAACTCCTCCCTCCTCAACCACCAACACCTCACCACTACAAAATTTAACAATGTCTGATAATTGGGATTCTGAAGTTCAGGAAGTGCAGAGGGAAATAGATAGAATTAGGGACGAGTCGGATAATTTTCAAACTCGTCTTAAATTATTAATTACGGAACATATTTACATGGACTTATTATTGGGTGCTCCACCCTTAAGTAAGCTCAATGACATATTTACAGGCAATGCTAATGTTGTACTCACTCCCTCCATGCCAGCCAACACTACCTCCGGTAATATATTAATCATTCTCTTCTTATTTTATGTTTTACATTCAATTTATTATATATATTTAATTTATAAATTCAGATACATGGACCACAAAATGCGAGGAACTAAGATCCTTAAAAGATGAATAAGTAAGCATGATTAAAAGGTTGTTCAAAATAGTGGATCAGTCCGCCTTAAGGGACCTTCTATCTGGAGAGGGTCGAGTCTTTGTTAGGCGGGAACCGGTTTATTATTGGAAAGTTTATGAAGAGCTTACAACCGAGGAGGACATGCTGGCCGCATTTGGTGGGG
>JAIUZE010006699.1:0-12345 GCA_022085475.1 Heliosperma pusillum
ACATACTCTTGATTGGGAATGACATACCTCTCTTAACTTCGGTAAAAGTTTGGTTAAAGAACCATTTCCAGATGAAAGATCTGGGCCAGGCACAAAGAATTTTTGGGATCCGTATCTATAGAGATAGATCACGACGGATGTTATCCCTCAGTCAGGAGTCTTATATAGATAAGATTCTTGAGAGGTTCAGCATGACCAACTCCAAGAAGGGGAGCCTTCCAATGGTCTCCGGGATGCAGTTGAGTAAAGCTCAGGCACCAAAGACATCGGAAAAGGTCGAGCTCATGAGCCGGATTCCTTATGCATAAGCTATAGGATCGATCATGTATGCCATGATATGCACACGTCCAGACGTGGCATATGCATTGAGTATGACGAGTCGATACCAAGGCAATCCAGGTGAAACACACTGGATGGCTGTTAAGAATATCCTTAAGTACCTACGGAGGACTAAGGATAAGGTATTGACTTATGGAGGCGACACTGAGCTATGCGCAATCGGTTACGCAGATGCTAGCTTCCAAACGGATTGAGATGACTCGAAATCTCAGTCTGGATTCGTTTTTACTCTTAATGGCGCTGCGGTCAGCTGGAAAAGCTCCAAACAAACTGTTATAGCAGATTCTACGACTGAATCCGAGTACTATGCTGCTTCAGAGCCTGCGAAGGAAGCTATATGGATGCGTCAATTTTTACAAGGACTAATTGTAGTCCTAGTTCGGATGACCCGATCACCATCTATTGTGATAATAGTGGTGCCATCTTCCAGGCTAAGGAGCCCAAGTCCAGCAACAAGTCTAGGCATGTACAACGGAAGGCTCACATGATCCGAGATTATGTGGAGCAAAGGGAGATAGTGATAGACACGATTGCTACGGATGACAACGTCGCAGATCCTCTCACTAAACCATTGAGATATGATAAACATGAAGGGCACGTTATTTCCATGGGAATCAAACGTGTTCCTGAGTTGTATTAGTTGTTTTATATGGATTAGACACCTGTATCTTTTTCATAAAAACTATCTATAAAATCATCGTTGTGTTTTATATTTTGTTTTTCATGTGGGTTGTACTGACAACATTGAACACCACAAAGTGAACTGAATTACATTATATTTGTTTTGGTCCGTAATCGCCTACATGAGCTGATAACTCTGGCAATTACTCTGTGCAGTCGATTGATGGTGGGTTCAAGGAGCCATAAGTCAAACAGTTGACTGATCGATCACATATGCGAGTTATAATGATACCTCGCAGGACAATTTTGTGACAACGTTATGGAGTCCTAAATGTTTCGGAACATTAGGTGCCAGGTCGTGGATAGGACATCCATAGTGTTCCTAGAGTCGATTCTTTTGACTATCGACGGTCTCTTGAGATAAAGGCAGTTTTTGGGTGACTTTGGTTTCTTTCTCATGGTCGACCGTAACAGGAGGCTAAGTAGATTTTCACTGGCTCATTTCATACTGCGCTTGTATCTGCAAGATTCGAGTTGAAGAAAATATCCAACCTTTATCAGGATATGATATTTCTCAGGGCCACTCGAGGCGCTGTAACTGAAATGCATGGCCATGCTCGAATATAGATTCGTTTATCAGTTAAGTTACTCTCTAGTCGGGGAAACCACTCTTGATACTGATCACTTGTAAACTAAGACCTTTGTGAATACGGACTTTGCAAATTGGTTTACATTGAGTGGGAGAAATTTATTATGGATATGAGAATCGGTTATCGCACATACACTTGTACGGACAAGTGGGAGATTGTTGGAGCTAGTGTCCTCCAGTTAGTGCAATAACATAAATAAATCTCTGTAGGTGCACAGGGTATACTTTGTATAATAATCAGTTGATTAACGTTTATCAATAACGGTTGGCTTGCTAGATAAGTTTGACGTTATTGTCATACAGATGGCGGTGATCAACTGGTCCCTAAAAGTCACACCTATAGGATGTGTTTGAGAGATGTGATTATTTGAGAAAATAATCATATTGATGCCCTAATATATGACTAAAAGGTTAGTCAGTGTATTTGATTAAAAGGTTAGTCAATGTGATGATGAGACGATTATTTAATAACGATTAAATAAAGTTAGCTGAGACAAATTAACTGTAATTCGTAAATTGGATATAGAATGTAAGCTAATTAAACATAAACCGTTATAATTAATTGGCAAATTATAAATATACGGATATTTATAATTAATGATGTATTATAATGTCGGTCCATGTAAAACGACGATTATAAGATATTACATTATATTCGAAGCTAAAATGACCAAAAGCGGATGTATCCAGATACACTCGGTTTTTAGTTAATGGGTAGTTATTTTGTGGAGACCAAATCTCCTCATATAAAAACCCAAAGGTGCCGTGAGAAAGTAAAAAAGAGAAAAGCAGTAGAAAAATTCTAACCTAATTCATCTCTCTCTCACACAGCCTCTCTATCATTCACACAACAGACAAAAGTTAACAGTAACTTTTGACAGAATCACAAAACAAAAGTTAATAGTAACTTTAGTTCTCTTTCTAGCAAAGGAGAAGGGTATATCTCATACAATCTTGGGTGCAACGATTAGGAGGATATCTACTTTGATATCTCTGTTCTTTACGCCAATTGCTAGGACCGGAGGTTGATTTCTAAATCTCTACTCTTATTCATGTTTTCGTTTATGACTAGCATTATCAAATTATTACTTTTCGTTATAATCCTATTATAATTGTTTTGTGGTAATACCGATTTCCCACAGTAGTTTACCCTAAACTGTACATATGCCATGATTTTCCCCTAGGAGTGTAGTACACGAGCAATAACGAGATGTTCGGGAATTTCAACCCCTTGCAATTTAAGAGTCTCGACATGCTCAATCAATTTGAGTACATGAGGGCTAACCTTTTGCCCCTCTCTTAAGTTCATGTCGAAAAAACGCGGAAGCCGTCTCATACTGAATGATCGTAGGAGCTTGTGAAAACATGGTCACAAGCTTGGCATAGATCTCATAGGCGGTGCTCGTCTTTATGACACTCTTTTGGATATCGGCCTCCATAGATAAAATCAAAACGTTTTTGATCGCGGCGGACTCTTTATAGTAAGCCTCATAGGCTCGCCTTGCGGTGGCGGTTGACCTTTCATTAGGTGTTTCAGGAGAGGCTTTGGTAAGGTAACAAAGCTTGTCGTCACCTTCCGCGGCGAAGCGGAGTTGCGCATCCCAATCCGCAAAATTAGCACCATTCTTTCCTAACTTTTATCGAAGCCATGAGATATTCGAGAGAGTTGGAGCCATGAGACATTCTTTCGTAACATTTGCCATTGCGAATAAACAATATTAACTACAAATTTTAGAAGTAAAGGAAATGTCAACATTTATCATTTTAAATACTTGTAAACATTTTAAACAAGTTTTAACATTTAAATAGTGACCACTACCCAACTATTATAAATGATTTCGAGATCCAATTTCATATCAACTTGGGCACGGTAAGCCGATTCATCCCTTATTAATATAATTCGGTGGATTAACTCTTTAATCGATTCTACATTAGAACTCTCGGTCGATAATATTACTTTAATATTTATCTTAAGCCTGGAACACATGTGGCTACGGTCGCGAATACTTCCGTTGAGCTAAATCCAAATTTCGAAATAATAGCCTTTATTACCCACTTACCCAACGTAACAAATTTAGTACCCCGGTGAGCCGAGCCTACTTCCTTGCGAAATTGGGATTCATGGCTTCTACTATTTGGTAATGCTTGATCTCAATTATTAGTTATGAGAGGTCATGTCAATTTATTATCAATCTCGTTTAAATGAACTAAATCGATGAATTAACGATAATTTTAATTGACACGGTCGAATACTCGATAAAATATGCATATCATATTGTCATGTTATGGCGATTTGGCAATGCATGCAAACATATTAAATAAAATGCAAGCATAAAGATAAAATTCCTAGTAGGCCTTTCCTAGAATAGAAAATCATATAATCTATTACAAATTCGGAAACTAACTCATTTGGTCCCTTGAACTTCATAAGCACGCTTCCTAAGGTCACCGTCTCTTTCGGAACGCTTTTCCGAATGGCACCGTCTTTAGGAAACCCCTGGAATACAAATGATTACAAAATATATAATAAAATTACAATAATTTCCTATTATGTATTTGTAAAATTAAATAATAATACAATAAAAGTGGTACGAGATCACATTAAATTACAACCGAATCAATATTTCCTTACATTTCGGGCAATATTGATTAAAACTAAGGCCATACAAGGATTAAATGACATAATTCAAAATTACATAATGAATTATGACATTCATAAAATAAAATATGACATTCATAAATAAAATGCAGCATTATAATATGTATAAAACATGCTCATATTAAATGCCAAATCGCCCTATTATAAGGTTTATATCTTATATAACCCGGTTTTACAGAAATGCATGATAATAACTTCTTAAAATCACCAAACAATACTTAAATCATATTTAAGTCCAAGTTAATTATTCCAACTGATTTAGGACACAAAAATTTAGTAATCACTCAATTGTTATCAATAATCCAACTTGTTGTTATATAAATGCTCAAAATTAGACTTTAAAATCATATTTTAATCAAATAAATCCAAATTTAATTACAATAATTTCAAATTTCAAATTTTAAATTTTTTTACATTCTGGAACATTTCCATGACACTCATAATGTAAAAAACAAGGTTAAAAATTTTGAATCGATTTTGAGAAAATTCGGTTGCGCTTTATCGGTTTTATCAAATAAAATACATAAAGCATGTGAAAATTAATCAAATAAAATTTTCAAATTTAGATCTGAAATTTGAGACATTTATGAAACCAGGAATAATTTTCTCATGACATGAAATTTATTTTAGTTATATATGCTAAATAAATCACTATTTATGCCATTTTTACATTAAAAATTAATAAATCATGCTAGACAAATCACATCAGTCTGAAATTTTCCACTCTAATAGGAACACATGCATGTGACAACATAATAACATTTCATGGTTAGATTCAAAGCGGAAGTATTTTTTAACCATTTGACCTTCATTTATTTCATTTTATCATATAAAAATCATAAATACTGAGAAATAAGTCCAATTCACACGAAATTTTACATACAATAATTCAAATTCATGTGTGATATTGTGTAAGAATTTCAAGATCAGAAGATATGTCTAACTATTTTTAGCATTTTAAACATCATTTTACTCATTAAAATATAATAAAAACACTAAAAATTATATTTGAGCAACATAAATTTCCATAAATCATCAAGATGACCTAAATTAATATTAGGACACGAATATATTGACATGCAAATGACTTTGTGATTTTATCTCATAAAACAAAAATTACTAGTTTTCTTTAAGTTACATTAACTCGAAAAAACTATAAATAGATTATGCATGAAACAACCAAGGCTCTTGATACTGCTTGTTGGTTTCTTAAACTCGATATTAGACAATTCTGATATCATCTTAATAGTTTAATCTTAAAGTAAAAGGAACTTATGCATGCATAACAAAAGAATAAGAAGAAATAATTCCCTTACATTAATTATGAAAATATGGGCACAATATTTGAACGCCTTTCAAATAATATTCTTGAGCTAGTAATATGACGATGATCTTCCAAGTTTCAAAGTAGAAATTCTCCAATTAGTAGCACCCAAGACAGTCCTTAATCACTACTAAAAGATACTACACTAGTATTTTATAGTAATCTCCCTTAAAATAAATCTAATAACCTCTTATTCCTACACTAGTAATGTTATTAGAAATATGAACTTCAAGTTTTAGTACTTCTTAAAGTTTAGTGAGAAGGTGGAGAAAATTAGAGATATAAGTGAATTGGAATGAATGAATTATATTGAGATGGAGTGTTGGAATAAGAAGGAAAGTTTTCCTTCTTACTCATGCTCATGACCGGCCACCCACGTGCATGAGGGAGTGTTGTCACTTTCATTTGTCTTTACAAAGTAAGTAGGTAGTGTGTAGGAATTAGTCTAGTTTATGATTAAGTCTAATTCTCAATTATAATAATACACAAAAAACTAATCACCCTAAAATACCTCATAAAACCGGTGCACCCCATTAAAATGGGTGTCCATTTTATTTTTGCATTTTGTCATTTGTCAAAAGTGTGACATGTGACATGTAGCATGTAATTTAGCTTATAAATGTGCGTTTTACTAATTTAAATGCAATTTTATAACTAATAAATTAGACTTAACATTTTAAGTCACATTTTATAATTACATTAATAAATGGGTCATCTCATATTTGGTTGAAATAATCTACAACAATTTGTAATTATAATCAACCAATTTTACTTCTCTCAAATGTTTCTTAAACTTAATGCATTCTTAGTAATATAACATTTAAATTACTAAAAATGAATCTAATTTAATCATAT
The DNA here is from genome assembly GCA_022085475.1 of Heliosperma pusillum. Classification (NCBI taxonomy): domain Eukaryota; kingdom Viridiplantae; phylum Streptophyta; class Magnoliopsida; order Caryophyllales; family Caryophyllaceae; genus Heliosperma; species Heliosperma pusillum. The sequence goes on from JAIUZE010006699.1 coordinate 6,448, forward strand.
TACAAAAAGATATAATTCTCACTTACAAAATAAACTTAGTTCAATATAAGGGATTTATTAATCTGTATCCCTATACAAATAATTAATGTATATGATTAGAGGATTGTCCTTTCGGTGTGACCTCAAGGTATCAACTGATCACCGCCGTCATACGACAGTAACGTCAAACTCAAGTGAGTCAATAGTTACCTATTTATGTTGACCAGTTGACTATAATATTCATCATTCCTTTGTATTCTTATTATTGAGATTTAATTATGGGATCGCACTATTGTTGAGGACACTCACTCCAACAAGGCTAACTTGGATGCGGTGAATTGCAGTTCTCGATCTTACAATCCCTCCCAAGACGGGCCTAGCTATATCTCGCGCACACTACGTCCAACATGCTATCTAAATGCGGTTCTAGAAATACCCCAGACTCTCGATCTTATGGGTATGCGTTAACAAGGTCACAAATCATACAACATGTCACTCAAGTACTTCATCGAACATGTTATATGCTTAAGATAGAAGTAAGACAATAATCAACTAATCGAACCGACAATCAATATATTAGCCCTCATTAAACCCCATAATCCCCCACTAATCCTAGAAACTACACTATTCAAACATCAACCTAAAAGATATTGATGAACAAAACAAAAGATTAAAACAATACATGAGAAAATAAGACAAGACAATAACAAATTTAATGAAAGTGACAAGTAAATAAAGAGAAATTAGAAAATTATACCTACTAATTAAAGGCAATGGTTAAATAATAAAAGAGGAAACTTGAATAAGATAGAATATTTGTCACCAATCTTCCAATACAAACCCAAATAATCCAACAATAAAACTAGATCTAAGAATAATTAAAGCGTAATTTAAGAGAGATTTTGCTAATTAACCTACTAAAATCTAAAATAATAGATTACCTAAGATATGTATAGGACGGCTTAAGATGTATCCCTAATTTAATTACAAGATGGAGTATATATACTAAGCACAACACTTGAAGAAGAAAAGGAGCGGAACAAAGCGAAGAAGGCTGAGCTCGGGCGAGCTAGTACTAACTCGGGCGAGCTGGGCCAATCCCGAAACTCATCTCGAGTGAGATGGCTCACGCCCGGGCGAGATACTCTAAGCTCGGGCGAGATGGCTCAGCTCGCTCGACCTGGAGCCTAGTTCAGCCCCCCATTCTTCCATTCTGATCTCCAACTCGACTCGAGCTCTATGGAGCTCACCCTAACTCCTCAAATAATCGCTTAGAGGCCAATGTCAATGTTGTCTTCTTCTGAATTTTGCATGCCGATCGTAACAAGTGTAAAAGCGCGTTCAAATAGGTTCAGTGCCATGCAAAAGTCGGTTTTTTCTTTCCTTTTCTACAAATAAGTAAAATGACGTGTAATAGCGAACATGAACATTTTTACCATTATAATGACAATGATTGGCCTAAATGTTAGGCAAAACGGGGTTGATTTGGCGGTAAAAAGTAGGTAAACTTCAACCACGTCACCAATTATCATAGTAAAATCCAAATGTCTATAACATCAAACTTTATATGTGTTAATATTTGATGAATAGTCCTTTCTTTGCGAATAAAGCTTTTCCGGATCCTTTTTTTTTGCTGCTGTATAAAGCTGCAGCATAAATGCTAGAGCTAATCGTCGCATTTACTTAGTGTTTCCATCGTTTTTTTGCAACAATCCACAACAATTGATCATTCCAGTAATCATTGCTTCTATTAATTACATACATTCACCAAGTGTAAAAAATCTTGTCAAACTAACGTAGCTATTTTCTATCTAGTTTTGACCCCTAAATCAGCCCCGTTTTGCATTTCATATAGGCTAATCAACGTCATATATCGTGTGAATTGCTTCCTATTCACTATTACTTTCCAATTTACCTTCTTATGTAGAAAAGGAAGGATATGAGCCGGTTTTGAGATGGCTTAGCACACAAACCATGGCTTTTTGACAACCTTGACGATTAGCCAGTTAGTACAGAAGGAAGGGACCTAAGACAAGATCCATAAAGACCAAATCGAAGACAATAGAGAAGAGGAAAAGCAAAGAGCAAGAGTTCGACACTCAGCTCGGCTCGAGCTGCACCTGACAACGCAAAAAATCTTGATGCCTCCTCCTCTAAATCTTAGATTTGTATAAATAAGATATTTGAGGATCTAATTAAGGATCCTACTCTGGATTAGTAAATCTTAGATCACGTTTAATCATTTGTAATTTAATTAGCTTAATCTACCTTAGAAAAATCTCTAAATTGTTAATCTTTCCTTAATCAAGTTTTAATTATTGGTTAATCATTCTCATCAGGATTACTTGAAGATTGGGTGACAACGTTCTTTTTATTTTTGGGTTTGTTATTAATACTCATTTACTCTTCTAATTTTAGTTGGTACAATTCTTAATCTCTCTTAATCTTTTGTTAATCTTTTGTTAATCAATTCCATTAATAGGCATGTTTATCTTCTCCATGATTGGTGAGTAGTGTATTAACTAGGGTTAATGGGGATTATGGGGGGGGGGGGGGGGGGATTGGGGGTTAAATGCATGATTAACTTGTCTTAAGCTTAATGTTTGGGTCTTGTTTCACCTAACGCAATCATAGTGTTTGATGAAAAGTGTGAACCATCATTTTCATGTTTTATCCCTTGTTAGTGCCCTCCTATAAGATCGAGAGCCTTAGGAAGGTGGGAACTTGCATTCTGTTGGTAGGAAGGGTAGGTGTACGCGATAGCGAGCTAGTCTATTCGACCTAGGTAGGGGCGTAAGATCTAGAGTCTCGTCCCATATTCCGACTCAAATCATCAAAATAGCCTAACATAGTTATCATGTAGCTCCTAATACACCCCATATGAACCAATGACCTCTAGTTCCCCTTTTATTGATCACAATTTATTTGCTTGCTGTTTGATTTACCTTTCATTGATTGTTTTCGCCTTAGTTTAGTCTACACCATTTTTAAACCCAGTGTGTGACAGCTTACGCTTGAAACTTAGCTGAACGTTTTTAACGCTTACCTAACCGTCCTTGTGGACCGACTCAACTTACTCACTATGCTAGGTTGAGTTTATAAATATTGTTTGACGCGTAAGATGAAGACACGTCTAAATGGCGCCGTTGCCGGTGACAGTGTTTTGATTTGCTTAATTGAAATGTTTAACTCCGTTTATTGTGCTTTTATTTATAAGGAACCTTAAATTCCCTAGGGTCGTTCTAACTATTTCATGAAGTTTCTTCTCTAAGTTAACTTAAGATAATAATGCAAAACTCCTCCATTGGAGTCGAGTATGGCTTCGACATCGAAAGCCTTTTCCTTTAAATGTTGGAAGATAAACAAAGTTTCTTCAATCAAATGAAGGAGAAAGACTAAAAGCGATAATGTGTGTTAAATAGCATCATTTCCTGGGGAAGGGGGATGGTTATGAAATTAGCTTAATTGAAGGCCAAGTAAGAGCCTAATGATGAACTACTAACAAGCCATGAGATAAACGAATATGAGGATGATTGGGAATCTACTAACGATACCTCATTATCTAATACCTCTGACTCTCCTACGAGTCTTACTTCTCCCATTTGAGACATATACGAGGATGAGGAGGAAGACCCTCTTCCACTAATTTCATGTACGAACCATATGGAAAAGATATGTGACGAGGACTCAATCAAAGTTGAAAATGACCGCTTAATGGCAGAACTTGATGAAATTGAAATAGCCATGCTAAGGGAATTAAAAAGACAAGTGTAGACACCCTATTCTCCACCTCTAAAAAAGCCTCTCGATGATGAATGAGACAACATGTTACGCATATGTCGCGATTTTATGACATTTTATAAGTCGACTAATAAAAGGTAGCTCAAACAATTGTTTTAACACCTGAGTCGTTATCTACGTGCCTATACAGATGTTCTAAAAATAATTAGAGTCAATTTCGAGTCCAGGGTTCAAACCGTTGTTAAATTTGGGGTCTCGTCTCGTTCTGAGATGGAATTTTACGGAAGCCGTAAAGATAATATTTTATGGTTTGAGACTTTGACACGGATATTCGAGGTCATTTAAAAAAAAAGTTTTATCGCCACTTTCCCACGGAGTCCGCTAATACGCGTTTTCTTGTCGGCAAAGAAACACACCTAAGAAAGGGAGCAACAAGAGGTGTGCCCGTTCTAATAGGTGCATGACTTTTTGCGCCTCTCATAAGAGGCGCACACTATAGTGTCTTGTCTCTGTCCGTCTCCAGTTTTGTTCTACAATAAATAGAGGTCTTCGGCCTAATAATTTTGCAGGCGAGTGCTCCGTCCTTCTTTCTTCTATCTCTCTTGCATTTTAGACCTTGTTATTTCTCATCCACATCTACGTTGTAATACTCGTGACTTCCGTTGGCCTCTTTTTGATCGAGTCCTCGTAGCTTTAGATGGGGGTCGAGTAAGCTTGTACTCGACCAAATCTAGTGTTTACTCGGTCGAGTTGAGTAGTCACTCGACAGAGTAGGTTGGTTAATCAGTTAAATATAGTGGTGACTCGACCGAGTTAGGAGGTCGAGTAAACCGTTGACTCGACCGCGTATGTCAGGAGTTAGTTTTCCTTGTTGGTGCGACTTAGTTTTGATCCACTCAGCCGAGTACTCTTAACTCGGTCAAGTATTCAGTCGAGTAAGCCTTACTCGACTGAGTTTTAGTCGATTTCATATATTTCCGCAAATTAGTTTCGAGGCTTGTGAAAGGGGTTATGTTTTGATAACCTTTCAACCTTATATCTCTTCTTCTAATCGCACTCTAAAACTCTCACAAATAATAATTAATCCTTTTACTTAACTTGATTTGTGATCTTCATCTTTTAATCTTTGGATAGGAGCTTCAATATCATATGGGTCTTTCATCTCTCTGTCATAATTCTTTTGATGAGTTTCTTATCTATCCCTTTTCCTCAATCTCTCAAATATGGGGATTTGATTAACTTGGTTAGATTTTCCGTAATAAGAGTGTCTTGTGTCGGTTTCAAGTTAGTTTGGTAGTATTATCTAGAATTATTAGTTATTGTACTATTATTGATAATGTAGGCAAGGTGTTTGATGAAATATCGTGATCCTTGTTCCTCTTGTTGATTGTGCTTCATTGGATGTTCGGACTTCATTGATGTCAATCTTGAGATTTGATTGCAAATTGGGTATGATTGCTTGGAATGGTTTATCCTACTCAGTTGATGTATATATGATTGGTTATTGGATGTGTATTGTGTTATGGTTGAGACATGTTGATTTAAGATTGGTTGTGTTCTTCTCGGTGACCACGGTCACGGTGTTTGGAGTTGTTTGATATGAAGCGGTAGCGGGATACCGACTCCATATACTTTTTGGATCTCTCTTTATGGTCCCGCCATGGAAGAGGCAATTCACTTGGTTATTGTGACACCCTCAAATTTGCGGAAAGAAAAAAAATAATTTAAATACATAAACAAGGGTGTCATAAATAAAAAGGTCATTACAAAACGTAAATAATATTCTACAAAAGAAATATACAAGAACGGGAGACATATCTCCCGTATAAATACGGAAATGAAAGAGTGTATAATAATATACAATCTAAGAACCGAATATAGGTCCAAGGTAATACTTCGCTCGCTAGCTCGTCAATGTACCCACTGTATGCATTCACCACCTGTTCGACCGCATTAAATATAAACACGGAAGCCACAGTCAGTGGGGAGTAACTCCGAGTTCTCCCAGCCACGAAATGTCGAGTTTAATTAAACATGAATAACATAAAAGCAATGTATATGGCAAATACAAAACCTTAACATATATGATATGCTTTTCATGTTATGAAACAATTAACTAACATATAACCTATCATGTGAAAGCTATCATGTGAAAAACCGATAATAAACTAAGACTCG